>JARSSU010010207.1:0-10885 GCA_029619165.1 Eurosta solidaginis | reverse complement strand
ACTTGAAAAGTTTTACCCCGATTATTGAGGTTTTGTTAATTTTTTATGTTTTCTTTAATAAAAAAAAAAAGAAAAAAATAAAAAAACGTTTTTTTAATTTAAATACCATTTTAATTAGGAGGAGGTGGAGGAAACAAGGAAAAAAAGTAAAAAAAAAAAAAAGTTTGTGTGTGGAAAAAAGAAAAAAAAAAAAAAGGAAAAAAAAAAAAAAAACCCAAAAAAAAAAAAAAAAAAGGAAAAAAGAAAAAAAAAAAAAAAAAAGAAATAAAAAAAAAATAAAAAAAAAAAAAAAAAAAAATAAAAAAAAAAAAAAAAAAAAGAGACAAAGGAAAGTATTGGGACAACGAAAAACTAAAAAAAAATACCACCACAAAAAACAAAAAAAGTGTCAGAAGAGTTAGTCCGTTTCCCTTCGAAAAAAAAAAAAATAAAGACAAGTAAAAAAAGAAAAAATAAAAAGGAAAAAAAAGAATAAAAAAAAAAAAAAAAAGGAATGGATGGTCCGTTAGAGGCGGGCATTTTCAAAAAACAAAAAGACAAAAAAAAAAAAAAAAAAAAAAAAAGGAATACAAAAAAGAAAAAAAGAAAAAAAAAAAAAGGAGAAAAAAAAAAAAAACATATATAAACTAAAATAGGTTGTGAGTGGAAACAAAAATAACACGAAAAAAAAAAAAAAAAAAACAGAAAAATAGAAAAACACAACAACAAAGAAAAAAAAAAAAGCAAAAAAGAAAAAAATGCCACAAAAACAAAAAAAAAAAAAAAAAACTAAGAATAGAAAAAGAAGAGATGAAGAAACAAAAAAAAAATAAGAAAAAAAAAAAAAAACACGAAAAAAGAAGAAAAAAACACAGGAAAAAAGATAAAAAAAAAAATGTAGAAAGATTGAAAAAAAAAAAGAAAGAATGAAACACAAAAAGATAATAAAAAAAAAAAAAAAAAAAAAAAAAAGGAAGAAAAAAAAGAAAAAAAAAAAAAGATTGGAAAAAAAACAAAAAAAAAAAAAAAAAAAAGAAGAAGCTCACAATCAGGGAGAAGTTGTCTATGCATATGTGTATTCTCGCACATTAAGTGTTAATAAAATGTTGTAGTCTTTACTTGAAATTGTGAAAGAACAGCTTGTGTTAGGGAAAAAACAAAAAAAAAAAAAAAAACAAAAAAAAACAAGAAACTATAAAAAAAAGAAATAACAATAAAAAAAAGAATCAAAATAAAAGGGGAAAAAAAAGTGAACAAAATGGTAGCTAATAAAAGGAAATCCTTATATCTAACAGTAGTTGAGTTATGACAGTACTAAAGGAGGGAAACAACAAATAATCAAAAGGTACAACTAATAGGAGGAGAGATCTATGAAGTGAGGCAAAGTCAATTCTTGGCATAGAGTTTAACGTAAGCAAACTAGTATAATGAAAAATAATCGTAGGGTATAATAAAGGGGACTTTTTTTATAAAAGACAGTAAAGGGGGAAAAAAAATAATAAAAGAAAACACAATGGGTATTGTGATGGGGGAAAAGAAAAAAAAAAAAAAAGAAAAAAAAAAAAAAACAAAAAAAAAAGAAAAAAAAAAAAAAAAAAAAAAAAAAAATAAAAAAAAATAAAAAAAGTAAAGCACAAAAAAAAAAAAAAAAAAAAAAGAAATACGGGAAACATAAAAAAAAAAAAAAACAAAAAAAAAAAAAAGTAGAAAAAAAAAGAAAAACCAAACAAAAGAAAAGAAAAAAAAAAAAAAAAAAATAAAAAAAAAAAAAAAAAGGATTAAGTAAATTAAAGGGAGTTTTGAAGTTTAAATAAAAAAAAAAAAAAAAAAAAGAAAAGTAAAAAAAAAAAGAAGGTAAAAAAAAAAAAGTAGAAGAATAAAAATGTCGAACGGAGCTGACGTTCGAATAGCGACTACTGGCGTTGCCTCAAAAATAAAAAAAAAACAAACAAAAAAAGAGAAAAAAAAAAAAAAAAAAGATAAAATAGAGAAAACGAAAAAAAAAAAAAAGAAAAAAAACGTGGTGTAAAACAAAAAAAAATAAAAAAAAAAAAAAAAAAAAAAAAAAAAAAATAAAAGAAAAAGATAAAAACTTAATCAATAAACAAAGAGAAAAACAAATAAAAAATTAAAAGACAATAACAAAAAAAAAAGAAAACACAAAAAAAAAAAAAAAAAAAAAGCTAGGGGAGGGGAAAGTGACGAGTAGGATCCTGAGAAAAAAAAAAAAAAGAGCAAAAAAAAAAAAAAAAAAAAAAGAAATCACAAAAAAAAAAGACAAGAACCGGGATCTACGGACAACGCAGTAGTCGGATTACCATGGAAAAAAATAAAAAACAACCGGAAAAGGCCGTAAGAGCATACTAGGACTGGGGGACTGTCGCAGGAACGCATAAGGTAGCATTGCCGTGGAGATAAGGAAACAAGAGAACTAGGGCTGGTTCTAAGAGTCGCCCTGTCGTAGTTTTGCGTTTCCTTCTCGCTGAGCAGACGAGTATTACCACCAACGATAGGCCATAGTTGAAAATTGAAGTCAGGTAGAAAAAAATAAAGGAGCGCTAAATCTAGATATAGTTATACGTCACAATAGCGAATGCTAGTAGATAAGTCAGGGTGATAAATATAGGTCGATATGAATAGAGTATTATGCTGATGGACCGTGCCGGCCGAGTAGCCAGCTGAACGGTATACGGGCACCACTTAGGAGTATAATAGCGGGCGTGTCTTCGACGGGCCTAGCAGAAGTTGCCCACACACATCGAATTAGAAACAATAAGGGTAAAAACGTAACGAACCGTTTACAGAAAAATAAAACAAAGCGTAAACAGAAGCCAGAGAGAAAGCGGACGAACGAGCGCGTTTTGGTCCGCTGCGAGGGGCGGAAAACATCATGTATATGATTGAACGTAAATGGAAGTCACCGACCTCACTCACCCTATATATTTTTGCTGAGAATCGTCCATCAAGCATGGAGGTTTTTCGGAGAGGGGGGCGATGGGTTAGCGTGGGGCGCCCACCGGAGTGGGATCCGGCGGGGACTCCTTGTTGCACGAGCGCTCTATAGGAGTATGGGGTTAGTTGGTGTGTGAGTGACTTTTTTTTAAGAATAGGTCTGGGGTATTTTCGATTTTTTTGTCTTTAAAATAAAGAAAAAAAATAAGAAGCGAGAGATGTCCTCTGGGTAAAAAAGGGAAATGCTTTAAGTCGGAGGCTTTTTTGCTACATGCTTTCCCATCTCACGTGAAGAACGTTATTTTGAATTCTATATGCGGCTTGTTCGGTCCGGTGCGGCTACTGGAAAATGCGAGCGGGGACGGATATAAAAAATAACTCAAACACAAGCCTGGCGTGATAATTCAGTTCTGAAGATGGGGCGTCGAGTATGAGCGCGACAGTCCATGGGGATATAGTGTACAAACAATGAGGATAAATAATAAAGAAAGATTGATAACAAAAAGTAAAGGCATCCGATGAATAAGTCTCGAGGAGGAAAAAACACAAAAAGAATAATAATAATAACAAAAAAAAAAGAAAAAAAAATAAAAAAAAAAAACAAACATCAAAACGATAAAATGAAAGAGAGAATTATGATAAAATTACACTCAAGGGTTCTAACACGCATCGCGCCGATCTAAAATCGGGTAGTCTGCGGTGTCACTAGTGGTCGTCTTGTGGGCTTCCTGGTAGCCAAGGGTCGTCGGGCGGAAAGCCGTTTCGAGCCCAGGAGGGGGCGGACTACGCCTGAGGCCAGGAAGGAGGGCGTGGGGATTGATCCCTCGATAAAGGAATGAATCTGCTTGCATAAATAAGCGGCGATGTACGTATGACCGAGGAAGGAGGCTAATCATGCGAGCGCTCGCGGACTAGTTGCTCCAAGGGGTTACAATGAGTTAGGCGGTCCGATGACTAAAGGAGTGGTAAAGGGTGTCTGAGAGGTGTAGGTGTTATCTAGCGTTTAACGAGGGAAACAGTGCGGAACTCAGGGGCGGTTTCTTATAGGGGCGTTCTATGATAGTATGTTAGAGAGTTATCGGGATTTGCGCTCTAGGTGAGAAAAGGAGAATTGCGACGAAGAGGACTATGAAGCAATTCTTAGGGCGGGTTCGGACTCAATAGTTATCGGTACGAAATGATGATACTTCGTAAATATAACCTCCATAAGTGGCGTGATTTGTTGTCGAATATTTGATATCGTTTATGGACTAGCTTCGCGGTGAAGGGCGGGGTGATAAAAGCCCCCCGTGCATTAGGATTGGGCGCCGCAAAATAGTTCTCATAAAAAATAAAGTATGAGAGAATGAGTTCGGGCACGCAAACGGGAGCAAAATGTTCCTACAATGGGACGTGCAGAACCATGATAAAGTTTCATCTCGCAAAGCGTGGGAACAACAGGAATCGTGAGTGAAACAAAAAAAAAAGGCATAAAAGAATAAAAAAAAAAAAAAAATAAAAAGATACAAAAAATGAAAGAACAAAAATAAATGTAAATTGCAAAAAGAAAACAAAAATAAATACAATACTCAGCACAAAAAAGTGATCAAAAGAGAGTTTTCATAGCGAAAAACCAAACAACGATAAGCGTTAAAGTAGACGTAGATTGCAGATGACCAAACGATAAATTCGCCGCGGGACAAGCGTGGTCTAGGATTGTGGCTCGCAATGTCTTCCTGAAAACACGTTGATCTCGTCTACAGTGTAGTACACTAGGAGTGGTTGGTGTAGTACTATAGAGACTAAACAAAATATAGAGTTGCATTAGATGCACTAGTGCAAGAACAAATATTCGAAGACCAAAATAAGATAATTAAGGCGAATGGGAGGCGGGCGCTCGAGGGGCAGTCGAGAGCGCACAAGAAACCATGTGTATTAGGTCTTACAAAACTGGGAAACACGGTGAATCCGGCTTGAAGGTGATGATGGGCGGTAGCTTATTAGTGACGGATGGAGGAGTGTAAAGATAAAAATAGTCAAAATAGAAGAATGTGTCTTAATTAGTGGCCCACGTCGAGGGAACGGTCACACAAGATTTGTCTCAGAGTAACAAGTGTAGGTCTAATTTGAAGTATTTATTCAATTTGACGCGCCTGTAAAAGATTTTACCGCCCGCTCCCCACACAGTCGTGGGGGTGGGAGTGCGTCGGCCTGGGCCGGCCGGCACGTCATGCGTCGGCATCCCAGCATTTATCGGCGATCTCTGCGAGAAAAGAGTGCGGGGAAGGCCTCCGTTTAGGAAAAGACTGTGGAAAGAAAACGCCATCGTCCTTTGAAACAAAAAGATAAAAATATGCAAAAACAAAAACATGTAGTTAAGTTAAACCTTATCAATATAATGGAGTACAAGACATGAGAGTCAGATACAATGACAGCCACGAGATTTCAAGGGATAGCTGCCCGGTGCGGAAGTTGAATTTTCTCATACGGCTGGCGTAATTTTTTATCCCGTGATCTGACTGATTTGGGAAAGTTCTCTCTCCCAAAAGCTCTCAGTAAGAAGGGACAGGCGGTACGGGAGTGGCATATGTGCACATCCGGTTGGCCTGAGATAAAATACACTCGGGAAAACTTAGCCTGTTGTTCACTTAAGCTGTGACGTTGCTACAAGGCTAAAACGAAAATGTCGATAAAGTGGAAGATGCCCAACAGTATGAAAAACGTGCTTGAATGAGTGAAGGCTTGTTTAGATATACAAGGTGTTCCTTAGTGAAAAAACAGGTGATGTAAATTAGATGTGACAGTAGTAAGTGGTAAGTTTTGATTAATTGGAGAGACGGACAAAATGGCAATGAAAATATAAGGCGAGCGTGAGAGCAACAAAAGAAAGTGAATTTGGGTAAGAAAAATTAAAAAAAAGGAGAAAAAATCATAATAATAAAAAAACACAAAAAAAAAAAAAAGTACAAAACATAAAACAAAGAAAAAAAAAATAAAAAAAAAATAGAATAAAAAAAAAAAAAAATGAAAAATAAAAATAAAAAGAATAAAAATAATAAAAAAAAAATAAAAAAAAAAATAAAAAAAAAAAAAAAAAATAAAAGAAAACAATAGAACTAAAAAAAAAAATGAGAAAAAAAATTAGTAACAAAAAAAAAAAGAAAAAGATGGGAAGATCTAAGAAAAAAAAACAAAAAGAAAGCGAAGCTCTCTGACAGGTTTTATTAAGTGAGGCCCGGCTAGCGGAATTGAAAATGGCTGTGCAGAGTCAATCGGATGATACATCCGAGAAGAATGCTCAGCAGAATGCAAAGCGGGTCACGGCTGGCGTCGTATAATAATAAAAATATAAAAAGAACCAGTATGGAGCATCACGTAGAGGGCGTTAAGTAATTCGAGTTTTAGTTTTTTTTTATGTAACGAATAAAAGCACGTCATTATAGGGTATTAGGTCTAGACAAGCTGTTAAAAAGTATGCGAGCAATGAATGACGGCAACTTTTATGAGTAGATCTTTTGTCTGTATATTGGCTGAGTCTAGGCCTTAGACATACTCTAGCACTTGTCGTTCCGCTAGGGGCTGTTTTTGATTGGATAGTCGACGCGGCAGCAATGGAGCTTTAGAGAACCATCCGGACCAGGTCTGGAGTAGTAGTTATAGAAAATAAGTCATGATTCCGGATTGATCACAGGATTAAACAATGAGGTGAACAGGCATTACAACACAAAAGTTTATAAACAACGATGTTCCTAAAATAGCATTCTGAAAACTTGATAAAGTACATATGATAAAATAGCATAAGCAAAATCACAAAAAGATACAATTTACTAGTATATACAAACGAGTATACGGTAAATCCGTGCACTGCTCCAACACACGCGAGGAGCGGAAGTATCAACCAAAGCAGCCACGAGGGCAGTTAGTGTGCGAGATGCTCAGCCCAGAGGCCCGTGCTACGGTAAAGCGGGCAGGGGCGGGGATAGGTGGTAGAAGTGATGGTCAGAAGAAATTGTACCATAAGTACATAAAGCCATGTGTTTGTAGAGATTGCATAAACCTAATAGTAAAAAAAAAGGAAAAAAAGAATCTAAGAAGTTATTATCAAAAAAAACAAAAACAAAAAAACAAAAACTCAAACAAGAAAGCACTACTAGGTGTAAAGTAAATTAAATTTAGGACGTTCTATGTACTAGAGTACGGCCCGATACCAGTGTGCTGTGAGACTTCGTTGGACACGCAGACTGTCTGGGGTATACCATCAGCTGGGTGCACCGAGTGGCGGGAGAGCAAAGGGGAGGAGGCCGACGTAGTGTCTGGCCAAAAAAAAAAGTCTATAGACACACTTCCTGTTAAAACATTTTAATTGGTTGGAGGGGGGCCCCTTGCGGGAGGACACTCCCTGGAGGGGGAATTAATTTTTTACTTATAAGCCTAAAAAGGAAACAATCTGCCTGTGAGGCGGCGGGAACTCTGGGCGGCAGCCCGCCGCGACGATACAGTACGAATGCAGGGGGGATTGCAAAGGAGGGAGGTTTGGGTCGCTTATGTAGCTAGAAATGGAATGTGTTGATCTTATTAATTAAAGGTTGATTTAAAAAAAAAAAAATTTATTTTTTAAGCTGTATTGGGTCAGTTTTTTAACATTAAAATTTTCTAAAAAAAAAATGAGTGAAAAGGTGTGTCAGTAGAAGTAGGGGATGAATCAGTTTTTGGTTGAGTCTAGGCGTTCTGGTCAGGTAAATTAATTTTTAAAAAACAAAATAGAAGTAAAGGATAATGGGACAAAAGATAAGTTGGTGGAGATTTTGTGTGGCTATGTGTTGGATCATATAAGACTAGGCCGGGTGTTCCTTGTAACGGTGTCATGCAGTGACCCTTTAGCGTGCGGATATACAGACAGAAGAGGTTTTGTCGCAATTTTCTCCGCGAAAACAGGTGGCGGGGGAGCCGTCGACGGGGTCGGGGGTGGAGAAAGAGGGTGTATGTATGCAACTGCTATTTATATATAGAAAAAACGACAGAAGAGAAAAAAAAAGTGATGCGGGTGTAACCGTCGGGTCGGGACCGGGCAGGAGCGTCCCGGATCGGACCAGTGGACCTTCTAGTCGATGTCCCGCCAACTTTACAGTCGCTAGTACTACTTATGTCACTGAGCTTAACTCGTAATTATGTGTCAAAATATTCATGGGGGGGAGAGAGCTGCAACGTATGGAGCCCGGCGATGCATATAATATGCTACACAATCAAGTGATTCTAAATTGAAAAAACAGAGGTCTGGCAGGTCAGAAAAAGTCTTTTTCCGCCCTAGACCGCAGCTGTAATGAGTGAAAAGGTTTTTTATATCAAAAAAAATGAAGAACCTTCTACCGCATTCTTACATTGAAATATTTCTCAATTTAAGATCAGATTATTTTGTAGGGAATGTTTTTGTGTCAGTGCGATTGGTTGGGGGGGGTAAGTGTTTGTCTGTACTGGAGGGGGGTGGGGAGAATCATATTGAATTTACCAAAACAAATCAAAAATTTCGTTTTAAATTCAGATTATAATGGTCTTCGTTGAAAAGGATGAGTCAGAACTTTAACCTGGCTTCACTTCTAAATTAGAGTACAGGGGATCGGATTCCTTTACATAACGCATATGGTAGGGAGCCTGTACGGGGTATGATAACACATCTGTTGGCCAAGGCCTTGGGGTGGACTGCTGGATAAAAAAAAGTAATAAAAAATAAATGCGATCACCGAAAAGCGCCGGATACCCCCTCCTTAGGTGCCTCGGGAAGTAGCCATACTTCTACCCCAGCTGGGCTCGTCTATGTGGCAATACCCTTCGGACTTCGACAGAGATCGGATTCTCGGACGGATGTCGGAGGATTAAGAATAAGAAAAGGAGAGCACCGCTATCACAATACAAAACTTGAATGTGTCTTTAACAAATCTATAATAAATCGAAAAAAGACTCTGAGGGGCTTGTGGATAGCGCGTAATGTTCAACAAATAAGATAAATCGTACATAGGTGTTGATCGTTATAAGCAAAAAAAAAAAAGTATATAAAAAGAACAAAAAAACAGAAATAAAAAAAAAAAAAGCGATGCGAAGCACCATCAAAAAAAAAAAAAAAAAGTAAAAAAAAATAAAGTAATAAAAAAGAAACGAAAAATAAAATTAAAGAAAGTTCTAAAAAAAGATAAACCGAGTTGATACGACGAATAATAAAAACATAAAAAAAAGAACAGAAAAAATCCAAAAAATAAAAGTTTCTTTACTTAAAGTCGAAAAAAAAAAAAAAAAAAAAAAGAAAGGGAAAAAAATTAAAAGAGAAAAAAAAAAAAAAAAAAAAAAAAAAAGTAGGAATAAAAAAAAAAATAAAAAATAGAAAAAAAAGTTAAAAAAAATAAAAAAAAACAACACAAAATAAACAAAAAAAAAAACCAGAAAAAAAAACGACAAAAAAAAAAAAAAGCGAAAAAAAAAAAACAAAAAAAAAAAGGAAAAAAAAAAAGGCCAAAAAAAAAGAAAACAAAAAAGTAAGGAGATAAAAATAAGAAAACAGGTGAGATGAGCCGTAGTACAAGTCTTAGGGAAAAAAAGCAGAAGGGGAGAAAGGCAAAAAGATACAAAAAAAAAAAATAAAAAAATAAAAAATAAAGGATGCCTGGCGGCGCCCGCGTGCGCGCCGATAGGAGTCGCGGCGCCGCGGCGCCGGCAAGACTAGCTGACGCTACGGACGCTCGGGAGTCGGCGTGGAGAGGCGCGCCGGAAACCTCCCTTTAGGTGCCGGAGACCCGTATAAACCCTTTCAAATTAGCGACCCGTATCGTAAATTCACTTTTTTCACCCAGGTATCTCTGATTTTCCTGTATATGAGGTCTATCACACATAAGTGAGAGCAGCAGGAGAGCGTTCTTCTTCCATCACTATCAGTGTGGATTAGTCTATACTAGAGGGATGCTATTTAATATTATGTCTATTAGAATCAATAATGTATAACATTAATTAGGATAACGAACTGGGTTAGTTCAAATGTCCCTGTAAAACAAGCGGATTAAACAAACAGTATACGTCGTACTCGAATAACAAAGCCAATGAAATATTATACTATTCAGGTATATTTGCGGTAAGACCTCTGGGATAAGTTAGACGTGCCGACACCCCCCTCAGCAGTAGACGTACCGCTGGTGGCATTATTCTAGGTGTGCTTGGGTTGTTTAGCTTGACGTTGCATGTTAGCACTACAACACCCGATTGGGTTCACCTCTGGGCTGATGTGTACGGGGCCGGGGTTTCCGAACATCAGCTGGTAGGACACGTCCCCCTGATTGTGAGCAAGAGGAGTCAGCGACGGGGAGACTATCCACACCGGCAAAATGTGCCAATGACAACCACATAATATCAACACAGCAAAGATAGAAATAAATAACAAAATTTTATATGAACTCGGATTTTAAAGTAATAGGTTTTTCTTTTTCCTAGAGTCGAGATGTAAGTAAATTAGAAAGACAAAAAACATGAAAAACAAATAAAAAAAATAAAATACAAACAAGCAAGAAAAAAAAAAAAAAAAGTTTTTTCATTCGCTAGCAGCGTCTTTAGATTTGTTTTTTGCACATTTTTTCTATTTTGAAATACAAAAAAGGAACAAAGAAAAAAAGAGAAAAAAAAAAGGAAAAAGAAAAAACAAAAGAAAGAAAGAAAGCAAAATAGGCAAAAGCGTTTCGGCGGACGTTTTTCCTTTTTCGGGGTGGGCTTGATCAACCGAGACAACCGTCGCGCTGCCCGACGGCTGGAATTTTTGGATCCCGCAAGTTCTGAGCGTTTGGGGTGTGGTGGATAACGCGTGTCAATATTCTCGTGCAAAAGCAATTGATAAAACTGGTAACTATACGAGTGAACACTCACAAATTCATCTGTTAAAAACCTGTACTCAGCACAACGGTCGGGCGATGGACTTGCTGCGCTTACCACTAGCGTACGTAGA
>JARSSU010010206.1:0-20642 GCA_029619165.1 Eurosta solidaginis | reverse complement strand
AATAGCAGAAAATAACTTCCCTTGTTCTGTCTCCCCACCCCCCCCCCTCCCCCCTCCCCCCCCCCCTTTCACAAATACCGGGAAAAATACCCGGAATATTCCTTTTTTGTATCTTTTTTGCGATAAAAATCGTTTGAATCGATGCTGCTTGCAATACAATCAGCAATAAAGTTATACGCATTTCAATTTAAAAAAATTGTTTTATTTTAAACAAACAACCCAGCAACACGGAGTAACAATTAGTCTGAAAGTGAGTTCAACTTGGATCTTTTGCACTCGTTATGAACTCATTTAGGACTGAGCGATTGCTATTGTTATATTTTTGCCTCTAATATGTGTTGTTTTGTTCATATATGGAGCTTATTGGCGGTCATATACTGCTAATTTGAGCCTTTTTTGTTTCAGGGCTTTAGGAAGAATTTTTACATATATCCGAAGCGGAAAACATAGGGGGAGGAATGTGATAAAACTCACATGAGGATAAGATAGAAATGAAATAAGTATTAGTTGAGTTAATTATTTATTTAGAATAAAATTGTCGCGAAAAAATTTCAGAGTTTTTTTCCGGAGCTGCCTAGTTTATTTAATTCTAATATTTTTCGTTGTTATAATTTCATCAAATCGGGAGTTATAAAAGACTCTAAGGTGTATAGCATTTTTGAAGCTTTTGAACCATATTAAACTACAGAACGTAAGAGAATATTTATAAGGGACACATATTTACCAAACAAACAGGCTCACGGCGCTCATAATTTAAGAATCGAAACGAATCCAAATAAGTGGGCAATATAGGAATCAGAAAAGCGTCGAAAGCGTAGGAGGTATAAAAGAAAAATTATATTTTGCCTTTTAGTTTAACGGCCTCAAAGCTCCTAATCTTGCATGCAAAAAATTATTCATTTATCAACTATTTATGTTTCGTCACAGCGAGTTTGGAACAAATTTTGAAACTTTGTTACGATCACTGTTCATGTTAATACAAAATGAATTACATTTGTACATTATTTTTACCCTTCCTTTCTTTTATTGTATAATAGGCCGGGTCGATTTATGGGGAGGCAAAAAAATCGCCCATTGATCTGTGAAAATCATATTCTAAGGATCAAAATAAGAAACTTTGCCGAAGGAACAACTCTTAAACGAATTCTGATGCCCCCCTTTGGGGTGTCGAACTGCAAATTTTGAAAAAATCCTACACTTTGGAAATGCTTAGGTTTTCTTTTGGAGCTATTTTTCTCTTTAGAAATTTTTTTAGTCGATAAAACATATGTAAATGAAAAAATGAATTTAACTTAGTAATAGAAGGAACATTAAAAAATTATTGAAATTAGCGTTTGTACAACCCCCTATTAACACAAGCAAGGCATCACGGTGATCATTTCGCATTGTCGTAAACATAGTTGTGTGGTTTTTATTCAACCGTTTTAAAAAATGAAGGTATCACTGTGACACAATTGCAGATCGTAAAATTACTTGTGTTGTTGTTTTTAAGCCACCACAAGCACAGCAGGTAGAATTAAATTGCCCCTACCCAAAAGTTCGACCCAAAGGGACATAGAATTCGTTTTAGAGGTATGGTTCCTTCGTCAAGTTCCTTATTTGATCCCTAGAATACGATTTTCACAGAGCAATGAGCGATTTTAAATCGACCCGCCTATTGTATAAGCATCTTTTTAGGCTCAATGATTTACGTTAATAGGCTCATATAGGACGACCATGCAAGAAGGAAATACATTGGTTTCGGCCTCCCAAATGAGCACATACCGGCTGTAAAGGCTTCAATTTAGATATTTTTCCGACTCTTTTTCGACTCAAAATGTTACTGGGTAAACTTAAATATTTGCAACGGCATGCATTTCGCTAAATATTTTTGAAAAACGCTGGATTACAGATTAAAACTAATTCAACCGATAGCATAATGGATAACTACCACCAATATAGGACAAATTGGATACATTTGGAATGAATTTGTGTGTTGGTTTCCCATATTTTCCAAAAGATTATTTTTACCCCTTAAAAATAAATAAAAAATGTAAGGCGCGATAACCTCCGAAGAGATCTAAGGCCGAGCTTCTCTGCAATTTGCGTCGTGCTCCTCTTGATTTTCCCCTACAAATTGGCCGTACGCACATGATTTTCCACTGAACTTTTCATGGCAGAAATACACACCGGAGCGCTTGCCAAACACTGCCGAGGGGCGACCCCGCTTAGAGAAATTTCGTCTAATTGAAAAAACCTTATTTCTAAAATGTTTGATGTTGCTTTGCCCGGGGTTTGAACCCAGGGCATCCGGTGTGGTAGGCGGAGCACGCCTACCATCACACCACGGTGGCCGTCGTGGGTATTTATTTTGGGTAAATATTTGGGACTTTACCCATTTTTACTCATGTATAACCAATTTACCGTGTATTTACCATTGTGGTATTACCCCTTTCCCATCTCTAACTATCATTCATTCGTTGATAAATTTCTTCGATTAGTACCAAAAACTTCATTAGAATTAGCAGTTATATATTTTTTGACATTTTGGGGAAATCATGTATGTTCAGAAAATTTCTGACATTATTTCAGTTAGGTGTTGTTCACGCATTTTCGAAATTTAGTTGTGGCCAGATTATGATTACTACGTGGCCACGGCGGACTACTACGTGGCCATTTGGCCACGTTCGTATTACTTAAAAATGCCCTGATAGGCCTTCCCAATTACACTGCAATTTCGGGGACAAACCCTTTTTCCGTTGTGGGTTGTATAACAGCACCAAATCTCCTTCCCGAAAACCTTCAGAATTAATTGCTTTATCGTATCTGGCTTTCATCTTGTCACTCATAATCTTCGTTCGTTGCCTTACAAGATCGTGTATTTCTCTCATCTCTTCTTCAAAGACACCAGCGGATTTCTTGGTATTACTCTCTGCATCGGCATCTATCCCAAACGTCAAATCAGCTGGCAGTCGAAGGTCATTGCCAAAATTATCTTTGCGGGAGTTTGGCCCGTTGTCTCATGCACTGCCGATCGGTAAGCCATCAAGAATAATGATATGTGTGTATCCCACTCTTTATGGTACTTGTCGACTACTTTCCTTAAGTGCTCCTCCAAGGTTATATTGAATCGTCCCACCATACCATCGGACTGAGGATGCATTGCGCAGTTGTCCCTGTTTTTCGATGCCCAATTTCTTATACATTTCTTGAAACACCGCTGATTCAAAATTCCTCCCTTGGTCAGAATGAAACTCCATTCGTACCTTACCTTGCAACCCAATCGTTTGTAACAACTTCTTCTACTGTTTCCGCTTCTTGATTTGGGATTGGGTATACCTCTGGCCATTTACTGAAATAATCCATAACCACCAGTACGTACGTATTTGTTGCGGATGCTAGTAGGAAATGGACCTGCGATATCCATGGCGATCCTTTCAAATGGTGCACCTGAAATATACTGCTTCACTGGCCATGACTTCGGGTTTTGGGCCCTTTCGCTCTGCTGCAAACCTCGCAGTTCGCAATCCACTCAATGCCCGACTGACGCTACCAACCCAATAGAATCTCTGTTTAATCTCTCTAGCGTCTTTGTGATTCCAAGATGACCTCCGCTTGGACCATTATTATTATGTTCTTTCTGGGAACAGCTATCAGTTTCTTCTTGCATTGACCATCCTCACTCTCCCATACTCGATGCAAGCAACCGGATATCAATTCTAAACTGTGACTTCGCAAATTGGACTCTCTGCTGACATAACCACTCCATCGGAGAACTGCAAAATCACAATTTTCTTGATTTAATCAAACACTAATACTGTTTTCACACAGAAACTTAATGATCTCATTTCACCTTCTAATGAAATCGTAAATTTTTTGCTTTCACACAGAAGTAACTGCTCGATTAGTATGAAGGATGAGACAGACAATCATGGCGGAACGATACAAGGTGGGAGCATGGTGACATACCTACAAACAAAAAAAAATTCCATGTACTTGTAAATTCGATGGACAAATGTCAAAATCGTACTGCGCCGGTAGTTGATGTATCAAATCAAATAAAAAGGTTATAATCAGCTGTTCGATGCGGCCACCTTGTATCGTTCCGCCATGTAGACAATGACATTTGCTTTGAGAACTAAGAAGCGGAAACGGAAGCGGAACGCTGCCAACAGAGTTGCATTGTGCTTTTGACTTCATTAGGCATTCGATTAGCTACTAATGAAATAATAACAGATTCGAATTTTGTAGGGAAGATTGAGCTCAATTAGCGTCTTAATGTAGAAAACTGCCTTTATTATTCAATAAGCCGTCTGTGTGAAAATAGTATAAAACTTGGATTCACATTCAATCATGCGAATAAACTCGTAATTGAATATACTCAGCATCTGTATTTACAAAACTCTGTTAGCATGATTGCGATCGAATGACCGAACAGGTTTTGCGTACGATTGTATTGATCAAACGAAGGCAAGCGGAGAATAAAATCAAAGCACGAGAATTAGTATCGTTTAGTTCGGCAAACAAACACAATCGTAAGCAGTGTTTATATGTGTATTTATATGTAGCTTGTCGCGGTGACGTAAGGGCAGAAGAATCATGCAAATATGTATACAGACGCATGGAGTTTTCATATTTGCCTTTTCATTCCGATGAATGTAATCACCGTTGAGGCAAACGAGCAAACGCCTGAATTGATTATATTCACGCATGCAATAAGTTGGTTGATTTTAAATCAATGTCGATTATGTTCCGTTATGTTGCCGAATGTAATCAAGGTTGTTGTGTTCGATTTTTGCAGTTCATTGCTCTCTATTTGGTCTTTTGTTTCGTTCGAGCCCTTGCATAACATGTGACAGATCAGTATATTCTAGCTGACACTTCCTTAGTTGCTCCTTGTCCCATTCATCCGTACATGTTATAGTCATTAGCCGGACATCTATAATGTCTTCTTTAGCCTCGGCCTTTGAAGAGTGCTTGCATTCCAAACTACATGGTCTTCGTGATATTGCATCAGTATTTCCATGGGTACTACCTTTTCGATGCTCAATGGAAAAATCATAACTTTGTAGTCGCTCGATCCATCGTGCCTATTGTCCTTCTGGACTAGGGAACTGGAAGAGCCATTTTAACGCTGCGTGATCTGTCCTGACGCGGAATCGCTGCCCGTTGAGGTACTTGTGAAAATATTTAATGCACTCTACCAATGCCAACAGCTCTCTCCGTGTAACGCAATAGTTCCTCTCTGGTTTACCAATTGAACGGCTGTAATATGCAAATACCTTCTCCTGTCCATCGACCAGTTGTGATAAAACGCCTCCTATAGCATATCCGCTCGCATCTGTATCTAGAATAAACGTTGCTCCTGGAATCGGATATGCCAACATTGGAACCACTTCTTGCTCCTTCTTCCATTCAAAAGCTTTATTTTTTCTTGTAAGCTCGTGGAGGCTATGGGCTACGCTGGAAAAGTTTGGTACAAACCGGCGGTAATATGTGCACAGCCCAAGGTAACTTCTCAATTCATGTAGGTTCTGTGGTCTTGGCCAAACCTTTACAGCCTCTATCTTTTCGTTCGCAGTGCAGATGCCCTCTGTCGTTACCTTGTGACCCAAATAATTTACTTCCTTTTTAAACAGCGCGCTCTTTTTGGCAGGGGCTGAAACTACATACATACATATATTTGGATCAAGATAAAAATTATTTTCGGACTTTTATTTTTTCAGTCCAATAGAACTAGTTAACTCGGACTTTTAAAAATAAAAGTCCGAGTTTAACTAGTTCTATCGGTCTGAAAAAATAAAAATACAGATTTTACTTTTATATGTGGACTTTTGTGGAAAAAGTTCGAAATAATAATAATAATTGTCTTGTCATGTGCTACACTCGCTAAACAGTGAGCTAGGTGTCGTGCGTTCTCAGCTCATTGAACTCGAAAGCAGAGCTGAAAAATTTAATGAGTTTTCTAAGCTTGTAAACTATCTTTATGATAAATATGTCCCATTAAAAAGAATTAAAGTGTGTAGTAATAAGCAGCCATGGTTTAATAGGGGGGTTCTTAGGGCGATAAGAGACCGTAATAAATGTTACTCAATGTGGAGAATAGATAGAAATGAGGTAAACTGGATGGCATATAAACTTTTGCGAAACAGGGCCATCATATTTTCAAAGCAAACTTGATGTAGATATCCCGCCTAAAGTGCTTTGGAAGAATCTAAGACACCTCGGTATGAATAGCGATACGAAGGTTAACTGCACTATTGATGTTGATAAAATGAATGAGTTCTTTTTGGTAAAACCACGTGAGGAAGAATGTACCTTTATACTTGGTGACGAGCTCGCCCGTAACTTCAGCAATAAATTAAATTTTTCGTATATCAATGAAACTGATATAATTAGTTGCATTTTTTCAATAAAATCCAACGCGATTGGCGATGACAGCATAAGTTTTAGATTTCTCAAGCTTATTTTACCCTACATTCTATCACCCTTGAGTCATATTTTCAATTTTGCGTTGACGTCATTAAAATTTCCTGATGCTTGGAAAGTGGCCAATATAACACCTATTGCGAAAAGAAACAACTCAGTGGTACCAGCAGATTTTCGACCAATAAGTATTCTGCCATCCTTATCGAAGGTTTTCGATAAACTACTGTTGAATCAAATAATAAAGTATTTGACAGATAAGTGTCTCATTTCCCAAAACCAATCTGGATACCGTCGGGGGCATATCTGTTCTACTGCTATGCTCAAAGTAATGGAGGATATACGCCCATACTTTGATAGAGGTGATCTCATTGTACTAACGCTTTTGGATTTCTCAAAAGCATTTGATACTGTTAGCCACAGAATTCTTCTCCAGAAACTGGAATCATATTTCGGATTCAGCGACAATGCCATTAAATTATTAGGTAGCTATTTAACAAATAGGAAACAGAGGGTTGTGTCTAAGGAAAACTGCTCGAGACTATTGCCAGTAGTGTGTGGTGTACCGCAAGGTTCGATCCTCGGTCCGGTTTTATTCACCCTATATATTAACGACCTTGAAAGTTGTTGTAAAAAGGTGTCCTTACATCTCTATGCCGATGACGCACAAATATATCTTTCTGAACCTTTAGGACTTTCTGAGAAACCTCATTTGTAGAGTAAACGAAGACAAAGAGTCAAACTCTCTATGGTCGAAGTCTAACAGACTTAATCTGAATGTGTCGAAAACGCAGACAATTATGATGTCCTATTTGCCTTATAATGCTAATAATTTGCCGCCAGTCATGTTAAATGGGAGTGTTGTTAAATACGAGAAAGCTGTTAAAACTCTTGGCTTCAAAGTAAATACAAATCTCACGTGTACTGATCATGTTAACTCTGCAATTAGTAAAATGTATTTTGTGCTAAGGCAGCTATGGAGAACCTCAATTTATATTCCTCAAGAGATTAAACTCAAGCTAGTTAAAACTCTATTAGTGCCAATACTGTCATATCAAGAATTGATATATGGCTTCCCTGACAAAGCTTCGATTGGTAAATTGCAGCTCTAATTAATAACGCCGCACGATATGTATATTCAAAGAAAAAATTTGATCACATTTCACAATTTTCAAATAATATTCTTGGTTGCCGCTTAGCCTAATTTTTTGATCGTCGTTATATTTTGTTTATGTTTAAATTAATCCACAGCCGATGTCCGAATTACCTTTATTCTAAACTAAAATTTTCAAAATCAGACCGTACCTGGAACATAATTGTACCATACTTTAAGTATTCTACAACGTCAAGAATGTTTTTCGTTAGAGCTGTACAGTTGTGGAATTCTTTACCCAATAAATTAAAAATGTAATCTAATCTCAAACACTTCAAATTGGCTATTTTCTCTATGTTTTCTTTCTAATCTTTTCACCTGTTACTACAACAATGATCTCTAATCTTCTATGTGTGCATCTATTTATTTTATTTTATAAGTGATTTAAAAATGTTGTTAATGTTATAAATTCATTATTAAATCAAAATAAGTTAATGGCATCACTTTATATGTATAACACTATAAAAGATATATTCTTATTTGTGTATAAATAATACATTGCAATTGAAATTAATTATTTTCCGTCCCTGTTTTTGGGACTTAGTTTCAGATCAGCGCCAGCTATTCTCTGGAAAACTTCCTTCACGTTTTTAAGATGTTCATCAAAGTTCTTGCCCAATACGATGATGTCGTCCAGGTACACCAAGCATGTTTTCCAATGTAGTCCTTTCAATAAGTCTCTCAAAAGTAGCTGGTGCATTACAAAGTCCAAAAGGCATTACTGTAAATTTCCAAAGACCATCTACGACGCTGAAGGCTGTTTTCTCTTTGTCTTCCTCCTTCCTCCACTTGTGTGGAAAACCATTTCGTACCAGAGAGCGAGTCCAGAGTGTCGTCAATTCTTGGCAATGGGTAGCTATTCTTTTTCGTGACGTCGTTCAACTTGCGGCAGTCCGCGCAAAACCTCATTTTCCCATCCTTCTTCTTCACAACTACCACCGGTGAGCTCCATGGACTAGCTGATGGTTCGATGACGCCGCTGTCGCTCATTTCTTGTATGATTTGACTCACAACTTCCCGTTTCGCCAGTGGAACACTACGTGGAGCTTGACGGATCGGCCTCGCATCTCCAGTGTCAATTTGATGTTTCACAACATTGGTGTGGCCTGGTTTGGAACCATCCTGGTCAAATATGTTCGCGTACTTTAGGAGCAGTTGTTTTGCCTTACTCCGATAGGCTTCCTCTAGCCCCTGCGTCCCTGCCGTGATGTCATTTGAAAGATCAGTATTACTAGATGAAACGTGTTCCTGGAGCTGTTCACACATAATAACTATTTCAGCCTCTTGGCATATTCCCAAAATAGCTCCTTTGGTCAGTTTGAGTGGTGGCTTTAACTCATTGAGTACTCTTACCGGAATACGTCCATCTTGATTTGTCATAGCCAGGGTTTTTCCTACAAGTATGTTCTGTGCTGATTTGTTTGCTGCTTCGACAACCCACAATTTGTTTGTCCCACAATCTCCATCAACCTTTGCCCAGATTACTGCTTCTGATTTTGGTGGTATTTGCTAACTCTCTTCCACCAGCACTCGTTTACTGTTGTAGCCTCTCTCGTAGCCGAAATGAAGTGGTACATCTATGTTCTTATATCGCATCGTCTTGCTTTGCATGTCGATCTTGATGCCCTGGTCGATTAAAAAGTCTACTGCAATTATGTGTAAATTGTGTACTATCGTAACGCTCCCAATTGCGACTCCACGTGCTACTTCTCTAGAACTGTGGTGTCTTCTCCAGTGGCTGTGCGCAATCTTGCTCCATGCAATGGTCTTATCTTCTTGTTGACTAAATCCGCTCGAATGATGGAATGAGATGCACCCGTATCTACAGTCAGTAAAAGTTCCTTTCTATCCACATGTCCTCCGACAGTAAGATTGCTCGACTTTCTTCCAATCTGCGAGATAGAGGCATTCAATTGCGGGAGCCAGCTGTCGCCCCTTGCGGCTGACTCGCTTTAGTTTAACGATTGAGTGGTCTTGGAGATTTGCTCATCTCCTTCTGCTCTGCGTTTACGATCACCCACATTGTTGGAACTGTTAGGGTTGTTGTTGCAATAACGCGCAATGTGCCCTGGCTTTCCACACTTAAAGCATTTGACTGCATCATTATTCTTCTGCTGCGTACCCTTCAATGCTTCCAAAATTGTGTCTTCCCACTCTGGTCTTTCTACTTCCACACGATGAGCCTTGTATGCTGGTTTACTCAATACGGAGGCAGTTTCCTGAGTGAATGCATGGGATACCGTTTCAGCTAATGTCAGCTTTGGGTTTGCGTATGTAGCTCGCTTCGTTTCCACGTCCCGACTGCCATTTATAAAGCTCTGGATTTTTACCCTCTCGGTATATTCCACGCGTGCGTCTGCATTTGCTAGATGGGCCAGCCTTTCGACATCCGACGCAAACTCCTGCAAAGTCTCATTCGCTTTTTGGTAGCGGTTTTGCAACTCTATTTGTATATCTGCTTTCTGTGTTCGCTTCCGTATCGTCTCTCTAGAGCGCTCATCAATGTTTCGTAGTTGTTCCGCTCTCCCTCGGGAATAGTCTGTAGGATTTCAGCAGCAGATCCTGTCAATGCCACGAATAGTGCAACAAGTTTGTCTTCAGCACTCCAGTTGTTCACTGCTGCGGTCTCCTCAAACTGAATCTTGAATACCTGGAAAGGAACAGAACCGCCAAAGGATGGTGTTTTTACCTTTGGATTACTCGCTGGAATAGCTGGGCGATTTAGTTGCAACTGCTCCATACGACCTATCAACGCTTCTATCTCGGCATCAATTTTGTCCTCGAGTTGTAAAATTTTTGCATCCTGCTCTTCCAGTTTCGCAAAGAGCTGCGATGATACCTGTTCCGAAATTTGTGCCGACATTTCAGATATACGTGCTTCTTCCGCTTCTAGTTGAGATGCCATATATGTTTTCTGTTCCTCTAATTTGCTTCAATCTTCGATGTTATGCGTGTCTCCTGTGATTCCAGTTGAGATGACATTTGCGACGACATTTCTGAAATGCGTGCCTCTTCTGCTTCCATCTTGGATGTTACTGTCGATGCTTGTGCAGATATTGCAGCCAAAATCGTGTTCAAGTCTGTGCTCGTAATTGTCTGCGATGTTTCGTTTTTTCTCTTCAATTTTTTTGTTGACTCGTCGCCATCAAGATTAAAGACATACTCTTCACGTTAGTTTCTTCTGCTCCCATTGCCTCTCGTAGTCGTGCCTGAAGTTCGAGTTTATTGCCGGTTGTATCAATCCACGGCTCCCCAACTCCTTCTTCAGTTGCTGGATATTCAATTCACTCCACTTTGCCATGTCCTTGTTGTACTCGAAATCTTCGAAATTTATTCAACTATTCCTCTGCTGACACCAATTGTAACGAATTTAGGGAAATTCCGCTAATTTGCAACCTTCTAGTAACGTTCGCATCGCTAAACTGTTGAATAAATAACTCCAATATTCAATAATGCAAAATGGTCTTTATTAGACTACTTTGAAAATACTTCACAATAACACTTATACTTCGAAACTGATAGCGTGCTTAAATCAAACTGAATACAGACTACTCAGCTTCTGCTGCTTTTATACTCTCTGCCCAAATGTCTAGACGTTTCTTCTTCTAGAATCCTCTACCTGGTCAACAGCCATACGCGCGTGTTTTGTAGTGTGTAACCATACGCGTGTGTATATGTGAGCGAAGTAGTAGCTGATGATGACATGCGTTTGTGAGTATCTCTCTGCTGCTTGTATGTATGTGTGTACATAATGATTAATGTGTTTATGTACATGTACATGTGTGGCTCGTTTCAATGCTTTTTTTCTGTTTTTGCGTGATTATTTACTTAGTAAACACTTAGAGATGGTAATATTCGTCCACCGAATTTGTTTGAATTTTTATGCATTAAATCCCAGTGTAGCCATATGGATATGGCTACCAATCCGTAACACCCACTGGGACAAATGTATCAAAAAAGTTTTAATACAGGGTCATTTTGCATACTATTTCTATTAAAAAAAAACATAGTTTGATTTTTTTACAGCTGCTTCTTAATTTGGGAAGGAGTGGGTTAAAAAAGAGCATTACGCGAATTGGAAGAGCAGCTCGACCTAAATATCCTCGGGGTAAAGTTTTTTTTGTCACCGCCGTTAAGGGATTATAAGTCATGCCGGCTAGCCTCTAATTTGGTATTGGTCAAACGAAAAAAAGTAATAATTAATAAAAACTATTCTGGTAGGCCTTGAGCTCGAATTCGAATCTGGAATCCTTTATCAATAGGCGGATAAAAAAAAACAATATTAAACAAACAATAGGAAAAGAGTTCGTATTCAATATATACAATATACATACATATGTATTTACAAAAAACACATAATCTTCAATTTTAATTCTTACGTACGAAAATGATGAATGAAAACAATCAACTTATGACACATTTCATTTCCTGCAAGAAATGTTTGCCCTTTAAAGTATATCCGATATCAGACGGCCAACGACATGATGATGAATTGAACTAACGGCAACATACAAAAATTTCATGCGTCATATGAAAACGTAGCTCCGCCCTTCGGTAAGGAAATCGAAGACAATGAATTTCAGAATACGAAATGGACAAGACGAACAGCAATACAAAACGTTTTCGAATTCAAACGACATTTTATTCACGTAAAAAGTGACAACTAGTTTACGTTTGTGGCTAAACCATCGTTTGGGTTGATGTGTGTGAAATGTTTGGTGGCTTAGCTTTGTCTGTGTGGCGTTTGCTTGGCGGCAACACGCCCGAGTGCGTAGGTATGAGCAAATAAATATAATAATAGTTGAAGTAAGGGCAACGGAGTTGCGCAGATATCTACAATTTTTCCAGTTTTTTTTCCTCTTCGCGAAATGATTAATGAGTTTGCGGTGACTTTTAGCATTTTGCGTATGACTCGTTTCGATATGTGTAGGTACAAATAGTAAACTCTAGACAAGAGGGAGTCTTACGAAAAGGCAAACTAGACACCGTAGACACCCTTTTCAGGCAGAATATGGTTAATTTACAAATATAAAATCATTATCTCTGGGTTTGATCAAATTAATATCCTCAATGTACGTTGACAAAAGCCTACGCACATAAAATTGTAAATAAATACCGCACAGTGAACAGCAAACTAGCAAGAAAAAATATTAAGTACGTTACAACTAGAATTTACTGACAGATCGAACTATTCCGGAAACGATCTAACACCCTTTTAATTTTGATGTTTCCGGCAGAGGCATCGAATAAATGAGATTTTCAGTAACATTTTAATTTGTCGTTCACTGCCCATTATTACTAAAGTAGAATTTGATACCCCTTTTTGAATCCTTATTAATCACTTGAATGATTTCGAAGATAACACCAAGGTCAAGAATATCACATATAAAGCGCGGTATCCAGATCATAAGAAAATGCTAAATAATATTTTTGTCGCACGCTATCATCTTCACGCCATTATACCATCCCTCCGAATCAAAGGTTGGAAGGGGCTTACTTGGTTGTTCCCGCATCATCTTAAGCATTAAGCTAATAAGCTCCCTTTCCACAGATCTCCACCTTTCAGTAGTAATTTGTCCGAAAGGACTGCTACGATCAACCAGCGCCGCAGTCAGTGACTGCTTTGCCACATCACTCATCTTCTCGGGAAAAGCAGGAGTCTTAGTGTTATCTCCCTTTGGCACCTCCGAGAAAGCCGTAGTCTTAGCGTTAATTCCCTTTAGCGCCTCCGAGAAAGCCGGAGTCTTAGCGTTATCTCCCTTTGGCTTATCTCCTACTTCCGTAATTGGAACTTCCCTCTGAATCGCAGCTTTCGAGGTAGTTGCTACCTCGCTATTGGAGCCCATCTGTCTTACAGCTTTGGGCCTACTTGTCTTGTCTATGCGCCTGCCCTGCCTCGCGGCTCTAGGACTGAGTCCTTTCTGCCTCTTGAAAGCAGGCTTGACGCCTTCCGCCGAACGTTGCCTCTTCATTCTGCCATTCGACGCTTCTTCCTCCTCGTACCGGTCGCAGAACCGAGGGTTTCTCGCAGCAAACCTTTTGAACTGCCTTCGACCTACTTCTACCGCTTCATGGGCCCATTCTAAGCGCTCGATCTCCACTTCTGTTGGGTCGATCACTGCTCCCAAGCGTTGTACAATTCTTAGTGCTGCACGGTACTGCGAGAGAGCTCTTTTACTTCCTCTGCTCCGTACCCTTCTCCACTCTTCTACTCCGTTTTCATTTGTGTGCTTCTCCAACACGGAGTTCATTGAATCAGCACTACTCTCGCTCCCCGAGTCCGACGCATCGCTTAATTCGTATTTGTCGTCCTTGGATTGCGACTCAGTCCTCCTCTTTACATCGTCCTTATTACAATCAGGTAATGAGTCGTTCATATTGGTCGTACGACCACCTGCCCGACAAGGCGGGCTCAGCGGTCCAGTATTATATAAGGGGAAAAAACCGTCCGCCACAGCAGCGCCCCTTACTGTGGTAAGGCCATTAATACTTCCCGAGGTGGCCCGGTATCGGGAAGGCTCCGTTCGAATACAGCCGAATTTATCCCCTGGCTGCAAATCGTCCAATAGGCACGGTCCGCATAACACCCTGGATTATGGGGTTGGCAGTTCTTGGTCACCGACATCCCGCCGCCCTGCTATGAGGCGAAACGGCGTAGATGTCAGTCCTAAACAGCTCCGCCTCATTGTCGGGCGCTATGGAGTTCGGCTAAGCCCTCACACCAACGACAAGTGCCTACCCTAGTGAGGGACAGGTACAACAACAAATAAACACAAAACAGTAAACGAACCAGAGGAGCAAACACACAGAGAAGGTCAAACGACTAGAATTACTGACGTCTACCTGTCTCAGTCGGCCACAATGCAAACCATGTACGTTCTTAATGAACACACAACACATACACATACAGAAGCATTCATTTTGACAATTCCTGACAAAGACAAACGACAACAACAGATCTGAACGATAATTGACACTGATGATGGCACTACACCGAAACCGGTTTGTCTCGAAATCAAAATCGGCAAGGGATCCCGGAAAATCGTTCCAATATATACCAGTGGCGCACAAGAATCAAAGTAAAGAGATCGAAAAGTTTTATCTTTTTATATAAATCGATTACCTGAAATCTATAATGCCATAGGCTACGATATCAATACAGACATTAGAACCCCCCAAGGATGGAAACATAAAAAAATAAAATAAATAAATGTAAGGCGCTATAACCTAAACAGCCAAAATGGTTTTCTTTCTATTTATAGTTCAATTGCAATTGCAACTCTAAAAAGTCGCCAAGTCGAGTTAGACCAAAAGCAAAACCGAAAGAAAGCTCTCAGGTTAGCGATATAATTCCTGCTTTGAAGCAAAAAATGTAATATACATATGTGACCCGGCCTATGAAGAGGTGGCTTATGACGCAAAAAAAATTACTACTACTAAGAAACTGAAGAAATGCATTGTTTATATTTAACAACTGTTTCTCGAAATTTCTTTTTTGAGTCATAAGCCACGTTTTCATGTTTGACGCCGATGGACTCCTAAACTACTGAACTGATTTTAAATTTGTTTTGCGCCCCGTGTGTAGTTTGGTCTAACTTGAAATATAGGATAGGTTATATCTCAGTTTATAGTCGCAATATTATTTTATTGCAAATTTTTTATTCGTTTATACGTAATAATAAAATGTTACGTATACGCACCGGTAATCACATTTTCAGGTGGTGCGGATATACTTCCGTGTAATTGGTTGGTATTTAATTAAACAACGTGCTTATCAATAAAAAATATTAAAGCGAATGATATCAAGTATAGCACATCACCAGGCCCGTCGAGAGAGGGGGGGGGCTAGCCCCGGGTCCGGGGTTTCTGAGGGGGCCCGCGATTTAGAAGTACTATGACATTTTTTTAATTCAGGAGAGTCTTTAGTTGTTCCATGTGCAATTTTTAAGCCGAATTTCAAAAGCAACGGAAATCTGCATTTCGTTTTAATATTATAGTGAAGTGTGAAAAATAAAAATCTATATATATAAAAAGAAAGCCTAAAATTTGTGTTAGTTGGTCGCCGGTGTTTAAAGAGATGCGTCGGTCGATTTTGTTCAAACTTTCACACAAGTTGCGTAAACCTCACGCGGTAGTTACTACATAGGTTTAGTTGCGATCGACGTACATGGTCTCGAGATATAGGCCGAAACGTGGACCCGAGTACCCCTAGAATGTGTTTATAGTATATGGATAACCAATGAAAGCTGTTGATGAGTGCTTTAGTAGAGGTTAATTTTCATACCCCTGGGTGACTAGGGTCTCGAGATATAGGCAAAACGTGGGCCAGTGAATGCCTAGACAGTGTTTATACAATATGGATATCAAATGAAAGCTGTTGATGAGTGCTTTAGTACAGAGTAATATATTATCCAGAGACGGACTGGGACTGGGATTAGGGCTAGGACTGGGACTGAGACTCGGAGTGAGACTGGGACTGAGACACGGAGGGGGAATGGGACTGGGACTGGGACTGGAATAAAATACAAACCACCCTCTGGAACAGGCAATAAGGGATGCAGAACAATAAGAAGAAATTGAGAGAAGAGAAAAGAGAGAAGGAGATGAGAAAGAGATAGAATGAGACGAAGATGGAGATAAAGCAAATTTAAGAAGACTCCTTCTATAAGAATTTCCTTCAGAAGCGAAGCAGCAAGGCCTTGCTCAACTAAACATCAAGTTTGATAAACCACATTCTGTAAAGAAATTCATATTGGGGAAGTTTCTTACAAAACCTGGAAAATTGTTCTATATTTACTTTTGTATGTAAAACTGTAATATTTGATTATATACATATGTATGTGTATGTATGTAGTAAATTTTCCAATTAAATCTTCATTGATCTTACAAAGCTCAAACTTGTTTGAAGACACAAACCCACACATAAATTCACCAATTGACGATGGCAGCATCTTATGAATTTGCAATTGTAGTATTCGGAAAATAATATTTTTTCTTTATACGTCCTAATGTAGTATTAAAATATATCTGCGGTTCTTTGTTTCTTTTATCTGCTTCCGCTTATTTCTTTGAATGGCAACTTAACACGTAAATATCGCATTCAAATACTGTTTTCGACATTTGCCATCAAATCAAACAAAACCAAAGCAAAGGTGGAGTAGAATTTAATAACGTACGACAAGTGAGAACGAATTATGCTGAACGTTAGTCACTGGAGCTGGCTACATAACATGAAGTTAAAATCACGAAAAAAAAATGTAATAAATTTCAATTATCCTTTATGCTTACGTTTCTGCTGAAATTGATGTCTTTATACCAGCCTAATGACATGTCTTACCATGTGCTAGTGTTAATATGGTATCTATGGATATGTTTATAGAGTAAATTAGGGTGAGCTATACTTGTATGGGCAAACTGTTTGTTGAGCTGCATCAAAATGATGCTAAAAGCATTTTGTTATTGCTGATTTGTTCGTATATTTTAAGTAAAATTATATTATTGCGATAAATTTTTTATATTTCACATATCTGGCAAATACAATCATACATTTTTTTGATGAATTGCAACCTAAACTTAAATTATAGTATGGGACTCTTTCCAACTATTTCATTCCATATTTGAATTTCTTTATTTCGGACCAAAAGCGTAGCCGCTGACAACCGTTGCATATAGGTGGATAGCTTCTCTACAACACCGAAAGTTCTAGGTTGAAGTCATTAGACAAGTAACACCTTTCCTAAATGGGTCGCCTCTAGGCGGTAGTTTCGCAATCCCCCGGAATGCGATTTTCACTGAGAAGTTTTCATTGCATAAATATATTCGAAGTTTTTGCCAAACTACTGCCGAGGACCACCGACTCCGCTTAAAAAACTTTTTCATACATTTTATATGTTGCTTCGGCCGGGACTTCAACCTAGGTCCTTCGGTGTGGTAAGTGGAGACACAACGCCACGGTGGCTGCCAATCAATCCAATTTCGAGGAAAAATTAAAAGTAGCGCATCACAAATGATAGACAAGCTCGGCCTTAATCTACTAATATATAATTTAGTTTTTAAATTTGAAATTATTTATTTAATCAAATAGTTTAACTTCCCTTTGAGATAATGTCATGTGGGGGACCGAAAAACAGGTAAATCGCAAAATCCTCCAAGTATATTCTGAGTAACTTTGCTTAAGAATCGATGGGTCTATAGCCGGTTTTGAGTTCGCGTATAGAGGGAAGTTCATAATCAGGTAAGACTAGGATTATCTCATAGTCTGAGATAATATTTTTCAAATGTTGCACAGGCAGAAAGATTCAGAGCAAATCGTCGATCACATGGAAGACTAACACTTAACTGTTCTTCGAGTGGAAAGCTAGCACAGTTCGTGTGGAATACTACCATAGTTCGTTGCTCGTGAAACGTGCTAGTTTCCCACTCGAACAACGAATTGTGCTAGTATTTCACGCAAATAATGAACCTTGCTAGTTTTCCAAGCTAACATGAACCGTGTCAGTTTTCCATGGGAATTTGAAACGCTCTAGTCTTCCATGGGACCGACGAAATGTGCACGATCTTAAGAAAAACGGATTTTGACAAAATCAAGTACAAGTACCTTCAAACGAAAACAAGGACCTTCCTCATTTTATTCTTAGTATTTGGACAAACTCATGGAGCCGAGTTATCAAGCTGAGATTGACTAGAGAAGATTTAAAAAAAAACTTGTATTTGAAAAGGTATGGCCTCTAACGTCCAGGTTGGCCGTTTGGATTTGCCTATGCCCAGATAATCTTTTAAATGTCCAGGAGTTTAAAACCAGATATGTGTACAAGTTTCTATTTTTAGATTCTTGAAACCGTTTTGGTTTTGTTTGATTTGAGATTTGAGATTTTGGACTAATTGTTCAATAAGTTTTAAATTGAAATCGAATAAAATTAGAAAAACACAGTGGTAAATTGTAGAGGTGACCAATTTAATAAAAAAAATGTTTCAAAAAGTGCCTAAATCGCTCAATGGTTTAAAATTTAGGCTCATATTTCCTAATGCCTACTTACGCAATTCGCGCTTAATCGTTTTAAACGGTTATGGCCGTCGCACAAGGCGCGCCAGTCGCTTTTTTTTTGACGGGCGTCATTTGGTTACATCAAGAGAATTTAAATCGTTTTCCACCTGTTCCTTCCAACGAAGTGTGGGTCGCCCTCTTCCACTGCTTCTACAGGCGGGTTCCGATAAAAATACTTTCTTAGCCTGAGCATCATCATTCATTTGCATAACATCACTTCTTAGTTATTCAGGTCCAGATTATGTTAGATATCTATGAATCCTTGCATTATTGCAGCAAATTTTTTAATAAAAATATTCCTCGAACTATAGCAAATATATCAGTTGTAACGTTTTACACCTCCTCACGAGATGCGAGGATGAAAATTGCCATTTTAATTTTCGTTTAAAAAAGTTATCACCACACTTTTTCTGAGTATGGGGATTCTTCTAGATGAGTCCGGAGGAGTCGCAAGGGAGCATGCGACTACAGATCTTTTTATGGGAGTTGAACTGATTCCTTTTGTTGCAGCATGTTTTTGTGGTTTTCAAAATCTTATGGAGCTGATGAACCATGAACCATCCTAGGGGATTATTCGATTGGAAAAAGGTTTACGAATCGAGAAATCTGCCAAAATCATTAGGCAAATTTATCATATTATTCAAATTAATTTTGAATTCTGTCACAGTTATTTCAGGTTTGAGTATTCTTGTTCCTTAATACATGTAAAACTCTCCTCAAAGCAGGTTACAAGAACAAAGTTACTTCCGTCATGCATTTTTTTTGCAGTAACCTTTTTTTATTCTATCTCCGCCCGTGTCTTGCAGCATGGTCTTCAAACCTTCAGTGGTTATTACGAAACGCCGCAGATACCGACTTTATGGCTGTTCACAGTTGGGAATGTGAAGCAATTTTGGTGCACCTGCGAAAAACAGATTTATTTAAATATATGTAATTAACAATTAAAGTTCGTTTTAGTACTTATGTATATCATAATAATTGATGCATCGCGAAAACGTACGTAGGTAAATATTTTAACATGATTCCATATAGTCCCACACTTTGCTAATGGATTTTTAACTACGTTAATAATAATAATGTTTTAATTCGTGGATCAACTAATGACGCTTCTAAAAGGGGTGCTTGGATTTCGACTTAGGAACTGTATGGTTTTTTTTGTTTGGCTTTTATGGTCAAATATATATAATTTTCAAATCAACCATTCCCCTTGCCAATATGTAAAAAAATCGATTTAAGGTAGTGATACAATTTGTAACGAAGTGTACTAGTTTCAATTGTCATTTGGCTCATATTAAAAAATCGTATCTGTTGACAAAACAATCGATTAAAAGATATTTAACCTCATTTTTTAAAGGCTTAGACCTAGTTTACATATAACGAGATTATCTTCATTTTCGTACCTTAGATTTTTTTCATAGATCAAGTTCTACCTCTAGAGTGTAATCTCTAACTGGAAGCACAAAATAAGAGAGAAACGTTAAAAATTTTACAGAAAATATATATAGTTCCAAGGCATGTGTAAACTGGTCTAAATGTCTATCAAACAACAATTCAATGTTAGTTTGTAATTTTATGGTGATTTTCTTATTTTGCGAAAGGATGAAGAAAAATAAAAATTTTCATATTTTTAAGTTTTTTTTCACTTCACCACCTCAAACCCCTCCCTCTCCCATCGCAGCAAAGGAATTGATAACATTTCAGAACCTTAAAAAAGTACCAAAAGTAATTTTTTCGATTTGAAGCTTAACTAAAACAAGAAATTTTTTTATAATCAAAAAGAACTACTTTGTAAAAATATGTTTTCTAGAGAAGTACTTTTGAACTTCCCATTCCATTCCTCAAAAGAATTGTCAAAGTAACTGAAAAGCTAAAAGTTAACTCGTATTTTTCATGACGGAGGGTTTCAACACCGCAGAAAATTCTGCAGGAAATTATGCATGGAAACTATTCTAATTATAGGAGTTTAAGGGAGATGGCAACCAGATCTCTGGTGACGGAATATCTCTCCTACAAAATAAACAAACCTGCGTGGAAGAACGG
>JARSSU010010205.1:0-38621 GCA_029619165.1 Eurosta solidaginis | reverse complement strand
TACAACAAATATGTATATAATTGTCAATATCTTAATAGAAAATCACATAAAATCGTCTAAAATTGGATTACAAAAAAATACAAAGTCATGTATATAATCGTGATTCGTGCATGCAACTCATTTGTGTCTCTTTGCAGTCCCTTAATTTATTTGAAAGTCTTTCGTAACTCATCCAGTTAAAATAAACAAACAAGGATAGGACTGTTTCGGTTATATACCGTAAAAACGTGATAGAACTATGTAAACGTGTTTGAAATGTTTTTAAGAAGAGAGCTTTAGGAACGTAAAATGTCTCCTCTCTGTTGAATCATTTATCTTGAAGTACCCACTGAAGTGCTTTTTACAATGAGTCGCTTATGACTCTTATATAAGTACAAATATTCTGCAACATATCTTGCAAAGGATCTTTATAGCGAGATATATCTTTATTTTATACACGAATTCGTATCCATTACTGCTCAGTTGTTTGCGTGAGATACTATGTCAGTTTCTTCAGGTAGAGAGATGAGCTTCGATACGTAGAAATGAAACAATATTTGCAATGTAACGGCAACCCTAGTTAGTCCAGTCGTAATTTGGGTGTTAAATTTTTGGATTCCTTAGAATTCTCCCGATATTCAGCTAATTTGCGGAGACAGGTTCGAACTATGAGTTCGGTAGCTAATTAAAAGTTAAACACTATGGACTCATTCAGTCTATGTGAGGTCGACACGGACCGGCCAGTTCAACCATCAGTATACCATCCTTATATTCCAAACTTCAAAGGCTCCGTGGATCATAAAAGTCACATGCGGAGCAGCACAGGAATCAATTCTCGCTCGGGACCCGCCGTACGTCAGCTATGATGAAATTTTCATGTCCCACGATTCAGTCTTAGTCGGATACATAGATGGCACTGCCGCAGTCATTACAGCACGGAACACAGAAGAAGCACACATAAAGCTCAATCAGATAAGCATTACGCTAGACTCGCGCTGACTCCAGCATGCAGCAGAAAAAAGGGAGCTGATACTCCTGACAAAGAAGCACAAACCGCTTTCGAAACCTTCTCTGGAAATATAACATCAAAGAAGATAGTCAACTATTTAGGCGTAAGGATAGACTCCCGACTAACATAGTGAATGAAAAAGCATCTAAACAAGTATCACGGGTCAGCAGGCTGATGGAAAATATCGGAGGACCAACAGAAAGAAAAATAAACCTACTGATGGATATCATCCTATCGACGATGCTGTATGACTGCGAACTGTTGGCAAACACACTTCAGAAGGAGAATTGCTGTAAAACTTATAACAGCACCCAGCAGCTTTCGGTGTTGCTTTGGCTTATCGCACTGTATCACGACCAGCTATACAAGTGATCACCAGAACAAGCCTCACCGATCTAGTAAAGGTTCAGGGAAACAAAAAACCAATCGGATCAATGGCGCATGAAAGTCGTTAGCCAAGAAAACAAGGAAGCAACGTTAAACCTGCGGCAAAAACGATGGGAAAATGAACAACGAGGCAGGCGAACAGCGAAGCTAATCACAAATGTCAAAGCATGGATCACTAGAAGCTTTGGCGAGGTAAATTACTACTAATGATCCGGGTATCTCATGAAATACGCTAAGTGCGCTTACGTGGATATGGATGGGGACGACGCTAAACACACTTTATCCCCAATGCTCGCGATGCAACCAGAACCCACATATGCCCGAGCAAACAGCCGGCCAACCCACTCTCTACAATGGTACAGCACAAATGCTGAGCGGTCCAGAAGAAAGGCAGCAAATCAGAAACTTCGTAGAAGTCAGGTACCTGTACCTGTGCGGTACCTGTACGAAGGAAAAGAAGGCTCTTAAAAATGACCAATATGGCATGCCACACTGTTGTAATGCGAAAGAGATCCTGGGGTAAGCAAAGGTTGCGAAGGCGGCAATTATGGTGGCTTAGGTATTTCTCATCCGTATTTGAAAACAAAAAATATCGATGGGGCATGGGTCTCCATGTGACTTCCCTTGGAAAAATCACATATTCTTTAAATTGCAATTTTCTATTTTCATAATTATCTCTTAATTGATATTACTCGATGATACTTTTAGTTGACTAGAGAGCGTCCCTATTCAGATACAATAATCAATTTGCGATTTGTTTGTTCTTGAGATAAAACTAACCAGAAAGTTTTTACCAAAATTGGCAAGACTGATGTCCCTCCCACGTCGGATAGGTCCCATGAGGATAAAGCTTTCATTGAACTGCTTCTCATCCAATAGTACTCAGTCTCTCAGAGGCTCATGGTGAAGCTAGTTGTGATAAAAAATAGGCCGATTTTTTACTAAGGCGACTTTGTACTTGTGACAAGAGCACTCTCCGAAGGTGCTGCCATATGATGCAGTTGTAGCGGCCTTTGGTTGGACGTGAACGGAGCACATTTGTATATTAGCCCGACTGTAACAATTTCATTTGACTCAATAAGTGAACAATCTCGCCTTAAGGAGAGGACATGCTTGTGATTGATAGAGTGAAGCCCCATAGTATCCGTCTTATATCCGCCACTGAGAGCAAATGCAATAGTGTTATGCAATATACTTACGACACTTAAACATGTACATCTAAAGGCTCCATTACTAATACTTAGCATAGACTTGACTTGGCTTGCGAACTGTCACTTACAGTTCTGTTAAATTAACATTGCATGTTACTGATTACGCAAAACTTAACTTGACTTAGAAGTCTGTTGAATTTTGATTTTCTATGTAAGTTCTAAGTGACGTTTACATTTTGAGATGCCATTTGTTTGTTTCCATTTCATTTTGACATTTGGTCATACAAATTGACATTTATTTAAAATAAATTTCAACGCTGATTATGATGCCAGGTTGTATGCGCCAAGTGGAGTATAATCGTGGATAAGTTGCCAAGTTTACGCCAAGTCAAGTCAAGTCTATGCTAAGTATCAGTAATGGGAGCTTAAGCTCTACTTATTGACGTTTTTATTACATAAATATGTATGTACGCAATATATCCGCGGCACTCCCATTTACCGACATATATTCTAAATATTCTAGGCGACTAACTTTGCTTTGTTCTATTGCCGCTATCTTCCACCTCTCTAGCCTATGTTTCTTTACTTTCCGCATTTTGTTCTGCGGTCTTTGCACGGACTTTGTACTCACTGCTAGTGCATATGCATGTCCATTAGGGTGGGTCGATTTGTATGGACGAAAGTTAACCGATACCGCGCCATCGATTTTTCGATAGGTTTTGGGCTCAGGAAAAAAGTTCCACTAAGCATACCCAAAGAAATTATTTTCGAACCTGCGAAATTTAATTTTTTTTGACTTTTTTTCGACTTTAATTTTTACGGGTTTTTTTCATGACCTACTAAAAAATTTTCATGTATCCCCTGTCCGACCCAAAAATGTCCGCTAAAAACGTTGGCGACAACAGTTTTTTGAAAAAAAAATATCGATATCGGTTAACTTTCGTCCATACAAATCGATCGAAAAATGAAATTTCGCAGGCTCGAAAATTATTTTTTTGAGTATGCGTAGTGGAACTTTTGTTCCTGAGCCCAAATCCTATCGAAAAATCGATGGCGCGATATCGGTTAATAAATGGTCCCATTCTAATGTCCATATTTATGTACATGTGTATGTGTTTTAAGTTGTATCCATGTAACCTTAGTCTATTTTCCCATTCAAGTATGAAATTTATTGATTTCATTGAGTAAGTAGAGCATTTAACGTGTATTTGTCGTTTTATTTATGTGTGTAGGTAGGTATGCCGCGCTCCTTAGTTTCGAAACAAACACAGTTAATTTCATTTCACCTATAATTAACTAAATGGGCTGATAGCTAAGCTCTAATCGCTAAAGTTCTTATAATTACTTTGATGTGGTAACCGATTAGTATCAAACTTTCCTTCAATTAAAAATTTGTGGAAATATTCCACTAAATTGAAAAGTTTGTTTTTTATTGATGAAAAAACCTTCGTAGTTTTTGAAACTATTTAGTTAGTGAATGCGAACTTGATTGATGAGCTGTACGTAGACATAGAAGTTCAGCGTAAGAACCACCAGCGGGGAATGAGGGAAAATGCCTTGACCTAGAAAGCATCTCATCAACATCGGTCCATGACAGCAGGAAAAACAAAGGGCCTTACTGCGTCTCGAAAACACAGGCCGACAAAATTTAACCAACATTCAGACCCAGAAACCAGACTATATAATTCCGAAGGTTTATGATGCGCTGCATCAAAATCTGGCCTAAGAATTGCTCTATCAGCTCTGGTTTTCGATATATCCTAACCTAAAAGTGCAAAAAAAAACCGTTTTTGCCCATATTTGAGGTTATGTAGCCTTGTACATGTTTCCTTTCACCAAAATTAAAGGATGGCATCTTTAAACACAAGTCTTCTTCTTTCAAGTGGCGTTGAGCTTGTTCAAATATCATTTTTTTCGCTGAGATATCCCATTTTGGAATTTTCATGTTTCTAAATTTTCCTACACCTGAAAATCGATTGAGATAACATAGACATGATATAGTCGATTACTAATTTTCTTGAATTGAGTCTTATTTTTCTTAAAATTTTGTCTCACACCATAAGTGTGCTAACTCACCACACCCCTACACTATCTAACCCTCGGGTACCAAGTCACACACAGCCCTAACCCCTAGAAACCACCCCTATCACACCGCAAGCAAGCTAACCCACTTAACTAACCCTGGGGACAGCGTTTACTCGCATATTTTTCTTAACATAAGTCTTATTTATCTAGATATCTCCCACCACAAGTGGGCTAACCAACTTAACTGTTAACCCATCAACTCCCGTATCCCCTAACCCCTTAGAAACATGAAAATTTCAAAATGCGATATCTCAGCGGAAAGAAAAATGATATTTGAGCAAACTCAACGCCATTTGAAAGAAGAAGACTTGTGTTTAAAGATGCCATCCTTTAGTTTTGGTGAAAGGAAACATTTACAAGGCTACATAACCTCAAATATGGGCAAAAACGGTGTTTTTTTAGGCTAGGATATCTCGAAAACCAGAGCTGATAGAGCAATTCTTATACCAGATTTGGATTCAGCGCATCATAAACCTTCGGAAATATATAGTCCGGTTTCTGGGTCTGAGATGCCGTCGGCCTGTGAAATCGCAGGAGGAAAGAATTTGACTCCCTCCTGCCTTGGTGCTTCCAGCTAGCATTGGAATTAGCAAGGAAGGAATGCCTTGTCGAATTCAACTTCAATCGCCTAGGATGTTTGGAAGAGTTGGTGAACCTTTCAGTTCGCAGAGATGACATAAGGTCAATGGACATAAGCTCAATTGACATTTTGACCACTAAGAATGACCATAACAACAATTGAATTGCAGGCCGGTAAAAGTTGTACAGAAATATTTGAGTGTAAGTCGTAAAATTTCGTAATGGAGTCTTAAGAATTCGAATGAATGGGTTCCGAATAAGAAATAGTGTGTGGTTCTGCTCCTTCCATATTCTGGTTTATTGAAGTGAAAAATTGTATTAAAAACTGGTCCATGAAATAAAAAGAACCGATTTAACTAAAGATTTGATGCGAACTTTCGTTGGACTCCTTCCTCTTCTATTCCCGGTTCATTCCAATAAAAAATTCAATTAAGCTGGTCCGTTCAGGATTTTATTGAAATAGATGAACTGTTTTAACTAATCGTCTAAGAATATGGTAATAGAAATGATCACAAAGTCAAATAAAAATATCGTAGTCAAATAACCTTATGGCCATTTTTAGAAGCCATTAGGCCAATTGACCCTGTGACCATTTGAAATGGTAATAAGACAAATTGTACCTAAGGCCATTTCAAATGATCATAAAATAAATTGGCGTTATGGCCGTTGACCTTAGTTAACCCCACCAGTAATTTCACACCTTTTTTTGAGTAGGAGCTCTAGTTGATGATATCGCATTAAGCACTCAATATCTTATCATTAATTAAACCAGTTTTCAAGCTTTTTTAACAAATAATCGGACTGCAGCACTTTCAGTAGGTATATACTTTGTTTTACGATGGATTTGCGGTTGCTAGACACATAAATATCTCTTTAGTCTACAAATATTTTGCACTAAGTTAACGGCAATATGCGCATGTATTTAAAAATTTACAGAGGTGCACTCAAGTCTTTTGTGGAGCCTCGTATAACTACTCAACTTTTATTTAAAAGTCATATGAGCGCAACTACTGAGATTCTATAACAAATTTCATGCCCACTTGCTATACGAAAACGTTGCACTTTTATCGAAGCTCCAGCAGCGCTGTGCATCACTGAAATGGATAATAAACTCGCATTTGCTTCAGGCAGATAAGATAAAACAAAGTGAACCAAAGGAAATTTTATCTTCGCCGTTAATAATGGCCTGTGATAAAGTATGGGTTATGGCCGCATCGCTATGCTGAGTAGTACAAGCTATTTAAGGAGACTCGTCGCAAAGATACTAGAGACCGTTCTGCCCACTTATCTCACCAAGAATATACCGGTTTTCGCAAAATGCATAGAACCATCATCGTCGGATGATTCTTGCGGCACTCGATCTTTTGAAAGTCTTCAACACGAAGAAGTGTAAGTCTCAGTCTACATCCGTATCACGCCTTCGAGGCACCCAAGAAGGAAGCATTTTATGGCCACCCTTGATCGCACTACCTCTACACCAAACATTTTAATAGTCGCTTGACTCTACGAGTAACTGGTAAGCACCCCGACCATAAGATTACTGGATGTCACTCCTTTGCACTGACGGCTAACTTGCAGGTCTATCATTATTTCCATAGGAGCTACCGAATTCTCACAATTTTGATAGAATTTCGTGATCAGTCAATCAGTTATGGTTACTAATATATCAGAATTCAGGAGCTCCGAGCGGAATTAATTATAGACCTGTAAATTGCTTAAAGGAATATGCAATCGAAACGAAGCTCATCGCCTCAGATGTGTTCCTCGTGCTTCTCCCACAAAACTAAACGAATTGCTAATATTCAGTATTGTACTCAATGTTAGATTGGTTGTCAAATGAATGGTTCCTCTAGTTCCAATCAGAAGCGCGTAGTATCCGGACTGCAATCATTTGGCGTAGTGCATTCCACTAAAGAAATACAATATAGGACATTATATGCTTAGCCATCGCTTCATACAGCCAGTGCAACGCCCTTGATGAGAGACCGCAACGCTTGCCACTGGTTCCCTCTGTTGAAGGAAAGGAAATGCAGTTATACTAACTAGAGCTTACGATTTCTCGAACATGTTCGGAAAGAGATTTCTCGCGAGTCTCGCCTTCTCGCGAGATTCTCGAATCTCCAATTACTCGTAAGGCTCGCGAGATTCTCGAATCTCTAATTACTCGTAAGGCTCGCGAGCTTCTCAAGATTCAATTTAATCGATTCATTGGCTGTTTTATATAGAGCTTACGATTTCTTCTGGAGCACAAGCCAAAATGTCCGCAAAACCACGAGTAAAAAACACCGAAATGTAAAGAATATTGCCAATGCAGCGACTGAATTGAAAGTCGAGAAGATCGCGAGTAATTGCGAACAAAATTATATGTATAATAAATATGTTTTGAGTTAAATGTCATTGAAGCAATATAAACAACAAAAAAGTCACAAGTAAAACAAACGTAGTGTATAAATACTGTCAATACAGCGATTAAATAAGAATGTCGAGAAGCTCGCGAGATTTACGAGTACTTCGGGACACGAGAATCTCGTGAGAAGTCGAGTTCTCGATTTCTCGGGTCTCGAAAATCTCGCTTGTGTTCGAGAAGAAATCGTAAGCTCTAATACTAACGTTGAGAATCGCTGCGTTGCAAAAATATAGTTCCGAATAAAACTGAACTCGGCCTAGGATAAATCATACGAAGATCCGAGTTGGATGAGATCAAAATACATTCGACTAATTTTGCCAAAAACTGGACTGGCTAGAATGACGAAAACCTATGATTTCATGCCATATTAAGAAGCGCCGCATGGACTCCCAATCGACAGTGAGCCATCATAACCCAAATGACCAAGAATAAATAAGGCGAAGATGGGTAGCTCAATTATTTTGATATACTGGGAGCAAAATACTTCCAGCCAAGTGGATTCTTGCAAGAGGAAGTGTCTTCCTAGCGTTTTCTCAGCTGATTTGATTCTCCTCAGGACAAGAACGGACTACAGGTAGCTAGCGAAACTCGCAATTTGTAACGTACAGTTAACAAGAAATCAGCCTGGCCAAAAGATCCGGTTAAGAATGCCTCTTGCTTGGCCGTTTTATCATCAACACAATAACACGGTTTACTTATCCAGTCGTCGAAAAAATTCTTAGTGCTTGGGCTACCAGCCATATTCATTGCTTTTACTTGCTCCTCCACCTCCTGCTCAGTCGCGGCCGTCAGCGTGGTGGATTCTTAACTCGATACCATAGTCGGAAACTCTATTTATCTCAGAAGGCGAACCGATAAACTATGCATGCAGCAAAATCAGTGGACAAAGGGCTTTCTACGTTTTGAGGATCATTCTGTAATATGCGCGGAGGCTTTGGTGGCACTAACGAAACAGTTCTAAGAACCTCGCTGGTTGTGGCGGTCATAGGAGATCCTTTTGTCCACGTCCTCGATTGCATGTACTTTAAAAAAAATTTTTACTTCCGCTTTTAAACCGTTCAAGTTTATGTACGTACATAGCTCACTAATCGATTTCATGAAATAGCACAAAAATTATATAAACTGAACTTCAAAGGTCAAGCAGCCACAAAAAAAGTAAACAACTGACTGACCTCGCCGTACTGACGCCCCACTTTGTGTGCCGCATAGGGCTACACAAAAAAGAGGAAAACCAAAACAAACCGAAATGAAACGAAGCCAGGGAATGACAGCAATTAAATGATAAATGCGTGACCTTGTCATATGAATACGCGCAATGCCAGAGCGGAAATATTCACATACTCCAATGAGAATGTATGCGTGTTTTGGACCATTTCCAGACAGATTTTTATATAAACAAATATAAAAGTAATCAAAAAAAAAGAGGAAGAAAAAAGCGAACGAATAAAAATCCACTTGGTTACCAACCTGAAAATGTTGCGGCATTTGTTGATGTGCATGCGGTTGTTGTTGTTGTTGTGGTTGTCCACCTTGTGGTCCCTGTTGATGTGGATGGTATGCTTGTTGTTGTGGTTGTTGGCGTGGTGAGCCATATGCAGTTGTATTCGGATCACCATAATAAGCGCTTGCTTGAGGATGGCCTGCACCTACACCACCAACATTGCCATATTCATGATGTATTGGTATATTCATGCCATTGGTGGTGCTGGTGTTGGTGTTGATGCCACCACCGCCAACACCGGCTGCAGCGCTCGCATTCGCATTCGATAATACGGTAGGGCGCATGTTTGTTGTTATTTAAGTTTTAGTCGTTGCACTAAGTTAAAGCGTTGTTGTAGATTTGTTTTAATATTTTGTTGTAGGATTTGTAGTTTTTGTTGTAACTTTTGTTCACTATTTACGTGTTAACTTTTTATTTCGTTGCAGATTTTATATTATTTAAAATGTTTGCCTGTTTCTAGTCGTTGTTGTTAATTTCGTTTAGTTTTGTTTTGGTTTACTAAAAATTTTTAGTGCAAATTTTGTGGTGCTAATAAATTTATAAATGTTCTTTATTTAAAATTTTCTGTTTTATTTTTGTTCACTTTGTTTAGCTTTTGCTAGTCGACTTTTTGTTATTCGTTTTTGTTGTTTTTTTCTTAAAGTTGACTTTTTTCTAAAATTAAAAAAAAATTACATTTCATTTGAATTTTGCTCTAAATTCCGATTTTGCATTGTAAAATGTTTTAAATCACTGGTTTGTTGGAATATTCCACTTATTTGTGGCTTTGTTTTACGTTTTCCTAAATTCTAATTTCGAATTTGCGATTTTCAAACAAACTTTCAACTTTCAAAATTTTATTATTTTTGTTTTTGATATTCACTTTGTTTGAAGTTTATTGACATTCGATTATTCTTATTTTGCTCAAATTATGGTTACCATTGCATAGAAATTTAAATTGTTTCTTTTTGAAAAAGGTTTTAAAATTATTTCACTCAAAAGATTTTTGAATTCGAAATATTTTTTCTTTTTGTAAAACGTTAAACTTTCGATTGTACTTTTTTAAGTTTATAGAACGATTTCTATTTCGAATAAACAAAATTTGAAATGAATTTTGAAGTCTTTTTAATTAAAACTTTTCTAACATTCGAAGTATTTGATTTCAATTTTTTCCAGTTTCCTAAGTAGCCATTTGAGTTGTTCAGAATTTTTTTTTCGTTCACAATATTTTTGGGTACGAAATATTTTATCTTTCTTGAATATGTTCAAGTTTTCATTGCAAAAGCTAGTAAGACAATTTCAATTTCGAATAAACAAAATCAAAAAAAAACGAAACTTTTGATGAAAAACTCTTTAGATTCGAAATATTTTACATTGTTCGAAAATTTTCACGTTTCAGCAACACTATTTTTTAACAGTACTAAATTTATGCATCAAAATACTTCGAATTTTGAAAAGAATTTGGAACTAATTTTCGAATATATATATTTTTTTCATCTTATTGAACAGAGATTTCGAAAATAATTCGAGTTCGAAATTTTCTCGAACTTCTGCATTTTCTAGTTATCAATCCGAAAATTTGACTCGCCATTTTTCGCGACATTTCGCCTTTCCCATAGTCTTATTTTATTTTTATAGGAAAAGTTGCATCACTTATTAATATTTTTTTGCAATTCCAATGGCTTTTAAAATATTTATTTACAATGTGAATTCGAATTACAAAGTTTTGCAAAGTTGTACCTTGATTTCTAGATAGCAGAAATAACTGTTACACCTTATTTGGTAGCTAGTAGAAAAGTAAAATGTATTTATTTCACTCATGCGGAGGTGACGCGCCTCGCTGGCATCCATAAGACACCTAAAAGTTTACCTTTGTTCGGTCCAGGAGCACAGCGATATTGAATTTGCAGATAATATGTCCAGAAAAGGTTGGAGCAGGACATAAACGAGGCGGACAACTCCGTATGACCACTGCTGGGTTATCTCCTGAGGAAAATCGAGGAATATGAGAGTATTGCAACGGACTTGCTGTGAGCAAACCGAAATGATTGTGAGGTCTCAAGTTTCTTTTGGTCGTGTTTGGACAGGAAAGGAAAAAGCTTCCTTCTTCAGTTAAGAAATCAGCAGTGAGAGTACTTACGGGTATCATCACAAATCATTGCGCTATATTAACATTGCTCAGACGGTAGCGCATATCAACAAGCTATCTCTGCAGTAGCGGTCAGGATGAGGAGAAAGAGGAGTCAATTCATCATTTTCTCTACCGATGTCCAGGACTGCGAAAAAGTAGGCACGGGATTTCGACATTGTGTCAGAGGCTGGGAAGGGGGGTCTTTCACTACTGCTTAAATTCATCATAGAAAGCAAGTTGCTCGTTGGGGACCACTAGTAAGTAATCTGGTTGGACGAAGGTGCCGCCGCCCGTCATTCACTGAGGGCACTCAAAATGGACAAAAATGTCTCAGAGTGGAATTGTAGGAAATTCCTACGCACTTCCTCTTAACCTTACCTAGCCTAACCTATTTCACATAAGTATGTTCCAGGAAACAAACAAAAAAAAACAAAATTATTGCAATTTAGAGAAGACCAAAAAACCGGGAGCTGAAAGGCGTTGAGCATGGAAACTCTGAGGACCGGATGCAGTTTTTATTATTCAACCAACATTTTTAACGTAATTCCAATTTCGAATACCTTTGGATCTTAAGTTTATTTATTCGAATCTCGACAATAATAAAAAAAAATCAAGAGCAGTTCATATTTCAAAATGTTTGGAACAATCTTTTAAACAAGTTTTTTTTTCATCTTATTATTTATTAGCAACGAAAATTTGCAAAAAAAAACTATTTTGAAAATATTTCTATGCAAATTTTTTTTCGAACTCAAAAATTTCTGAATTTTTGGAAAATTTTATTTTCAGTTAAAAAACACAAAAGCACGATAACATAATTCGAATTTCGAAATCCTTAGGATCCGACGTTTTTTTATCAGAATTTCAACTATAGTAAAAAAAATTATCTCAAGTTAAAATTTCGAAAATTATTCGAAGTATTTTTAATGAAGTTTTAACATTTTTTTATCTTATTGTTTATTTTCATTTGCAAAGCAACAAAAAATTTGGAAAAATTGAGTTTCGCAAAGTTTTTTTCTAGTCGAATTTCAAAATTAATAATATAATGAAAAAACAAAATTTCCTAAGTCTGTTTTGTTACATACTTAAAACAAGCGAATTTTTTATTTACATAGCATGCAAAACTGCCAAAAATCCGTGTTTCAAATATTTGTCGATATCAGGTTTATTTCGAATTTCATCAATTAAAATTTTTTATTTTGGCACATCAATTAAAGGCTTTAAAAAATCGAATTTCGAAAATTTTTGTTGCTAAGTTTTTTTTTGAATTTAAAAATTTCTTGTTTTTTGATTTTGAAAACAAATACTTTCAAGTAGTAAACAAATTAAAAATTACAGTTTCAATCGTAACTTGAGCTTCTAAAAATTGTGCGTTACTTTTTATTTACTTTTTTCAAATTAAATTATTAATTTTTAAATTTGTCCGATGTTTTTTTTTCTTTAGGGAAAATAATTTTAAAAAATTTTATTATTATTATTATTATCACACGTTTTTTTGTTCCGTCGCAATATGTCTGCGTTCATTGATGATTAATTGTTTTTTTTTCAGTTTTCGAAAATGCGTATTTTCTAAATTTTTAACGCGAGCACTTTGAACCAATTTTTCAAAAACTTTTCGCTACATGGCGGTCTTTTCTTCATTAGTCACCACGCCAAATATTATTTATTCACAAATTTAAATAAAAAATCTTCGAAATATCAAATTTTTTTATTTTTTTCTAAATTTTATATATATACGAATATTTTGTGACTGTCGCTTTAGTTGCGGCTTGCTCATAATTGTCGCAGCTGTTGCGACGTGGTGTGGGTGGCGTATGACCAACCAACAACTGTGAGAGTTTATCTAGTACTTATTTTTTTATATTAACAATCTTCTCTTTAGACCACTTTCTCTAACTTTTTTCGGATTCGCGCTGTAGTAGTTGCCTTCACCGCTAGTCAACTCCCCTACCACACTCAGCGGCTCTATTTACTCTATTGGCATATACAATTTTACCGACCGCTAACACGAGCTCTACTAAGCGATATGTGACCAAATTTCGATTTGTTCGTTTTTTCAACTAACTCGCGTGCATTCAGCTGTTTTGAGGCTCTTGCTACAAATGCGCTCAATTTCTTGAGGGAAATATATTCATGCTGAATTTCCCACGATACTCAGCATTAAGGCTTTAATTGGTGGGGTGGTTGGCTGATTGGGTGGTGAGTGGCGCTCAAATTTGTTTCTCGTTTTTGCTGGGGTTGTTGCTAGTCATACACATTTGCCTTTTTACCGTTTACTCTTGCCTTTTTTCTTTGTTGTTCTTATTGTTTTTGCTATTGTTCTTGCTGGCGCATTTGTTGTTGGGAAGTTCTATTGCGATGTTTCTAGTAGTTTTTGGATTTTAGCGGAATTGTCAGATAATTTTTTTTTATTTTTTTGCAAACAAACAGAAAATATACAAATTTTTACGAAATTTAAATTTTGGTTTTTATTTATTTAATTTTGTTATTTTCTTTTGTATGTGTTATAATTTATTTTGAGTATCAATTTCGACGAATTCCAGTGTTGTATAATAAATAGAAATTAGAATTTCAAAAGCAAAAATTATCGATTTTGAATCAGAAAATATTTTGTTATTGTGCGCATGTTCTTGTTGTTTTTGTGCTCTTTTGTGTTGCACGTAAATTCACTTTGAAAATAATTACGCAGTAATTTATGGCAGCCGTATTTGCAACACCAACAAATGACCTCTTGACACACAAAGGGCACGAAATGCACAAAAACAACAAAATTAAGGGGTTGAAAAATGGGAAAATCAAAGCAAAAGAAAATATTTTTCAATTTGAAAAGCAATTTGAAATAATATTTAATACAGAAAAATAGCAGGAAACTAAAAACCAACTTTTCAGATCAAAGTTAATAATTTTTTTAAATATTTTTTTTCGAAAAAATTAATTTTGTTAAATTTAAAAAAAATATTTATAATTTTTTAAAATCAAAAAAATATTTATTCTTCTTATATTAATAAGTTATCATAAGTTTTTAAACATCAAACAGAAGAAACAAAAACTGAAACTTTAAGATAAAAAAAATGTTTATATTATTAACAGAAACCAAGTAAGGAAGGCTAAGTTCGGGTGTAACCCGAACATTACATACTCAGCTGGGAGCTTTGGGAGACAAAATAAGGGGAAATCACCATTTAGCAAAATGAACCTAGGATAACCCTGGAATGTGTTTGTATGACATGGGTTTCAAATGGACGGCATTAAAGAGTATTTTAAAAGGGAGTGAGCCATAGTTCTATAGATGGACGTCATTTCGGAATATCGCCATAAAGGTGGCCCAGGGGTGACTCTAGAATGTGTTTGTACGATATGGGTATCAAATGAAAGGTGTTAATGGGTATTTTAAAAGGGAGTGGGCCTTAGTTGTATAGGCGGACGCCTTTTCGAGATATCGTATAAGATATTCAATTTTTTGTTAAAATTTGACTTTAAAAAAAATTTTTTTTTAAAGGTGGGCGTGTTCGTTATCCGATTTTTCAAATTTTTTCTTAACATACATATAATAAAAGGAGTAACGTTCTTGCCAAATTTCATCATGAGATCTTCAACGACTGCCAAATTACAGCTTGCAAAACTTTGAAATTACCTTCTTTTAAAAGTGGGCGGGCACGCCTATTGTCCAAAGTTTTACTAATTTTCTATCTGTGCAATAAGGTCAACCCACCTACCAAGCTTCATCGCTTTATCCATCTTTGGTAATGAATTATCGCACTTTTTCAGTTTTTCGAAATTTTCAATATCGAAAAAGTGGGCGTGGTTATGGTCCGATTTCATCCATTTTAAACAGCGATCTGAGATGGGTGCCCAGGAATCTACATACCAAATTTTATCAAGATACCTCAAAATTTACTCTAGTTATCGTGTTTACGGACGGACTGACATGGATGGCTAAATGAATTTCTTTTTTCGCCCAGATCATTTTGATATATAGAAGTATATATCTATCTCGATTAGTTTATGCCGTTACGGATTACCGTTATGCGAACAAAGTTAATATACTCTGTGAGCTCTGCTCAGCTGAGTATAAAAAAACAATAAAAGAAACAATGACCCAAACAAATTTTTGAAAATAAATTTGTAGCTTACAAAAAGTAAATATAAGAAAACGTTAACAACACGAAAAATCTTACACGGTAATTCCAAAATACGCCAAAAAAAATTAAAATATTAATATTTTGATTTAAAAATATACAACTGTATACATAATAAAAAAGAAACAATTTTTAAAATTTAGTATCAAATTTTTATCTTTTAAAAAGTTAAATACGGAAGTCAATTGAAAGTCCTCATTATTATAATTATCAATTGGCACAAAAAAATAAAAAAAAACATTCAAAAATTAAAAAATCAATCAAAAAAACAAATAACTCTAAATAAAAAAAATAACAGATTTTTTTTAATTAAATGAAAGAAAAACTTGTTAATTCTTTTTAAAAACTAAAATTTCAAATATTCGTTACCGAACCCCAAAGAAACGTGTGGAAGAAAGAGCAAGTAAAATTAAAATTTTGAATTAAAAAATAGTTGGAAATTTTTAAAGTTAAAAGGAAACTTTTTTGCCCAAAATAAATTGTGGCTTTAAAAATTGAGATTTGTTTATCCCCAGAAAATTAAAAAAGAAATCTTTAAAAAACACGAATTATAACAAATTTTATATAAAAATAAAATTTGCTAAAAATTAAAAAAAAATACTTAGAAAAAAATTGTTGTACTGAAATTTTCGAAGTTTTTTCTGTTTGTTTGTTTTTGTTGCTTATGGGTTTCGGGCATTCTCCATTTGGCTTTAAATTAAATTATTTTGGGTGAATAAATAACCTCTTCGAAAAATTAATATGAAAACAGGAATTGTTTGAACTCAAAGAAAATGTAGAAAAAGCTTGGGTCAAAATAATTTTAGATATAGTTCTGCTTATCTTTAAAATATAGTTTATTGCTTTGAAGCTAAAGAAAAAATTTATGGAAACAAGTTTTGAGAAGAAAATTAATTAGAATATTACACAAAGGTTGAATTAAAAAAGGTCAGAAGAATACGGCATTTGTAACACGAAAAACTAAATGAAAGAGAGTTTTTAAGAAACTAATTTTTTAATTAACAAATAATGAAATATTTACATTTAAGAGATTAAAAACTATACAATCATTTTGAGAAAAAAAAATATTTGAATTTTGAATAAATCAAAAGAAATCGAAAATAAAAGAAAATAAATAAAATAAAATTTTTTGTAAAAACAATGCATGTACATAATGTAATTTCTACCTTCGATGGTTAATAAAACAGCAGAAACGTCCGGATTAATTAACTTAGTACTTTATTTTTCATTTTTCAATCCAATAATGAACCGGAAGTCCACCATCTTCTCTTCTTCCATTTTCTTTCCTTTACAGTGATGTATTTTTGCTTATTCTATTAATTAGTTGACATGGTTCATTTAAATAAAAAAATTAAACATTCAGTTTCAAAAAAAAATTTAACTAATGGAAAAGTTAAAAAAAATTTAATTAGAAAAAAAAACAAAAAAAAACAATGTGATAAAAACAATCATAAATGAAGTCACTGGCGTTAGCGTTTAGCTCTTGTAGGTATGCCAAAATTTTCTAGTTCTAATTTCGTTTTGCTGTTTATGCTATTATTAAAATTTAAATTGAATTTATGCGGCTACAGCCGAAATACGCGTGCTCATCATTCTTCGCTGGCACTTTACACACATACACACATATATGTGACCAAAAAATTTAAATGCGTTTCTATTTAGTCACTTATTTTTAAATAAAAAAGAGCACAAAAGTAGCAACAAATGCGCTATTAGTTTTATTTCTCTTATTATTCTTGCTTTTTCGCATAACTCTTTCACCACTTTTGTCTTACAATTTTTATTTGCTTCTTATTATTTACTTGTGCCCTTTGTTGTTGTTGTTATTTTAGCGCCCTCTTATGTACTTATACATACGCAGTACACGTTTTTAATTATTTTTTCCTCTTTTTATATTTTCACCTTCACCGTACTTAATCGCTTCGTTGTTACTTTTCGACTGCCTTCCGTTGAGTTCCAATTTTTGCCTTGTTGCTAGTAGCCAAAGCTCTAACCAAATTCATACCAAAAAACTCATGCTTTTGTCACTAAAGCTTACGCTCTCTCCACAAATTGTTCACACATACATATACAGTTGTGTGTGTTTTTGGGCTTATATCAGTGATCGGACTTCCTTGCTAGGGTACGATATCGAACTAGAGTCTAAAATAGTACTGAACTCTAAGCAATGGCATCGGAAGGGCTTCGCCACTCAATGTTAGTCAATTGTAAATTGGAAGAACTACGAAAACTGAAACTTTAACCGGTTACTTATCTTGCTTAAAAAAAAACTTAATATTTTGTTAGAAAACAAAGAAAACAATTAGCTGCAATATTTTTTGTATGTTGCGTCATTTTATATAGTTAAACGGTTTGGAGTTTGCGAATTTAACCCCCTTTGTTAAGACTGGTACCTACATCGCAAGTAATGAAAAATTCCATACAAATAAACGCTCTACAAAAATTTCGTTTGTAGAGTAGTATCCACCTCTCAAGAAATACATACACTTTCTGCTACCTTTTTCTAAAATTTTTTTATCAAACGTGCACAGAGGATTCCTGGCCCTGATTTCTTGAGCAATGACCCCGTAAGAACACAGCCGGTTGAGTATAAGGGATAACAGTAACTGGATTTATGCATTTTTAAATGAAACTGGCGACTCTATTTGAGCACAAGTAATCTTTTTTCCATGTTTCGCGTATTCTCTTTATTATAAGTGCATTTTCAATTCAAATATGCATTGATGAATCTGAATTTCATATCTTGAAGGTGAGGGAAGCCGCTTCATGGAGAATAGAGAGATAGAGTATATCAAAATTACTTGGTTGCTACTATTTTTCACACAAGAAATATATACGAAGTTTTTCATCAGCGTTTCAATAAATCAAATGTTTGAAAAAAAGAAAACCTTTTATAAATTGAGCTTCGTTAATAATTCCATAAATAAAACAATGCCTTCGTACTAATAAGTACTATCTTAGCAGCCAAAAGTACGACTGCATTAAAAATTCCATCACTGTCTCCCATGCTCTTTCTTAACTTGGTAGCAACACTTTCTTCTCATATAAAAATTTTACCTAAGTTTGCCTTTTCGGCGATAGAGAGCCCTTCTACGTAATAAGTTGTGTAGCGCATTGAATTTGTGCGCCTATGTTGGGAGAAGATACCAAGTGAGTGAAGTGCTTTGGTTATTAACATTGCGCACAGTGGCATAAAACCACAAAATGATGTGGAAAAAAAGTTTCATCTATGCATATGTACATATATCATCTATATTTTATTATATTGTCTCTTTATTATTTGCAGTTAGACTATCTATAACCAAGAGACGGACTCCTGTTGTGAAGATCACAACTATTTATTATTTCTTTTGATATTGAATTTTTTGGTTTGAAGATCTTGACTTTTCTTACTCTAAAAACAGTTCGATGATTCTCATTCTCTAAATTCTCTTAGGATGAAATCTCTAAATCCTAAGGTTATTTTAAACAACGGACTTTTAAAAAGCTCTTGGAAGCTACAAGTAATGACGGGACTTTTAATTACAAGTACAACAACCAGTGCTTAACTGCTTTCGGGTCTAATTCAAATTTAATGTAGTATAACTCATCGGAAAATGTATATTTTTGGCTTGACAGTTCTCTGCAGTAGTAATTTCTACATTCTTTCACTCTGGTGTGCTACTTCAACTACTGCTTTTGTCATTGAAGACTTTACTAGATACTGGATTGATTGTTTCTTCCACCTGTTCGGAGAACTCACGGCGCAAATGAAGATCTTCAAATTTTCACAACAACAGCAGAGGAATGCTTAGGGAAACCCTCGAAATAGTTACCTATGGAAGGAATCTGAATGAAGGGATCATTCAGCAATCATTTGGAGATCCAAAATAGCTCTTCTTATTGAAAGTTATTCCGCTCGGCAAGCTATTCCCAAGCTACGAAAACAAAATACCTAAATTTCTACTAAAAAGTACTTTGTGGCCAATAATGACCCTGATTTATTCACGAATTGTTTGAAGTTAAAATAAAATCTGAGAGGGGACATCATTTTCAGGAATTTGATCTTAAAGTATCAATGGACTTTCCAAATTCGGCTTGATCATTCTTCTTGTTAGAAGCAGCTTAACAAATTCAATCAAAGGTGGATCCAGCGAAAATTGTAATTGAAGTCTTTGAAGGCATACCTTGTTTCTATCTTGCAAGTGATAGTGCTGGAAACCTGCCTCTGCAAGCACGTTTTTGGGTCTTAAGTGTTCTAAGTTAAGGAGGTAAAGCGAGTGTTAATTACTTTATAGATGCCATTCAGCAGTCTCTTCAGGATATCTGGATATCTGTTAGGATGATAAGCCCGAAACAAATAGGGATCTGTTTTATTTTGGGAAATACTTACTTTTACTTTATATATGTTAAAAGTGGCTGTTGTTGTTGTAGCAGTACTTCGTCCTGTTTTGTAAACGGTATATAAAAGGATTGCCATCAACATCATTTGCTCTTTCGAAAGGATAGGAGAATAGTGGTGTTGTTATTCAATTTAGATTAGGTTCCTTCAAATGCGAGATATAAGTACATTGGCTATGTCCGGGTTTAGGTAGAAAATGTAAACGCTTAGACAATTACAGTACACAGATCGAAGTTGAGCAAGAGTGCGTGTTCTTGGGCATCGTCTGTAAAAGGTTTTGATTCAATCTTTTGGAGCTTTTAGAAAGATGGCAATGATCAAATACTTCAGTGGAATTGTCGTCTTTAGTGCACTAAATTTTTGCTTAAACTTTTATTTCTGATATATCATTAGTAAATTTTCAAAATATGGCGATGTTATTAATTTGGTAACGATCTCGGGCTAGTTTGGTGAAAGTTGATCATCTTATCCTCCATTTAAGTAAGGGATATAACTCTTCAAGTACTAGGTTTGCATCTTTAAATAACAAACTGAACTATGGAAATTTGAAAAGGCGACCGGGCAAGTTCTGTATAAATATTTAGTGACGTTGAAAGCAAACGGAATCATCATTTCACAGCACACACACACTTGTCACACTTGATCAAGCAACCGGCCAAACAGCATAATGGACGGAACAACTGAATTCACTTTTACGTATGTATAAAAATTGCAAAGTATTAAAATTGTTTTTTTGCAAAATATTTGAATTGATGCCCATATCACTCGCACTCATAGATACACACATCAGACTTATAAATAGATTTGAACGTGGGTTCCGATAGATTCGAGCGATGAGAGCCAAACAACATCAGAAAACCGAACAGGACAAAATTTTACTTAATGCTAAATAGCAGAAATTGAAGCTAAAAGGAATGTGTGGAAAAAGTAGAAAAAATTTAAATATAAATAAAATAATAAAAAAGTTAGGGAGAAAGCAAATAAACGAAAACAAATAACGAAAGGTGCTGCAAAAATAATCCCTTGTTTTTGAAACGACGATCAACCAAGTAATATTTTGCACTGACAACAAATGAGTTTTTTTTTGCAAATTTTAGACACAATGCAATCAATGGATTGTAGGCAATACAAATGTAGTAAACCCACAAGAGCGAATTAAGGTGAGAGAGAGAGTAAAAAAAATTAATGATCGTATTTAACTAGATGTTTGAGGGACTGAATATACCCGCGGTAGATATGCCTGTCGTAAGAGGCGACTAAAATGCCAGATTCAAGGGGTTGTGTAGCGCAACTCTTCAGGTTCCCAGCGCAATATATAGCTTCTCCAAACCCCTTTGTTAACCTCACCTATCCGCGGCGAATCCTGTTTCACTAACAGACGAGGCTCTGGCGACCCCAAGCTCCTCATGGAAGTTGGGGGGTGGGGAGGGAAGGATGGCCTGAAGGTTTAACGTGGTCATATAAATCGTTCCCGAGATGGTCGGGCTAGCACCTTAATGGTGCTGGGTTACCGGAGCGTACCGCTTCTGTATCCGGCAAAGGACCATCACATCGATAACACTCTCCAAAGCCTTCGGGGAGCAACCTTATCGCTACAACAACAACAACAACAGGACTGAAAATATTACGACTTTTATCGAAAATAAAAAAAAACTCCTTAGGTATTAAGATTTGATTTTTATGCTTTCGTTTAATAATAAATGTTAGCAGTGGACTTTTGTTTTTAAAACAAAACAAAGCTTAATATTACATAAAATTTTTTTATTATAAGGACACTGGTATAATGAGATCAGCAATATTTAATAGTGCAACAAAAGAATTACATAAAATTTCTCAGTAGAAAATAAAAGCCAAATTTTACCGGTAGTTTATCGATTAGATAGAGTATATATATTTTACACAAAAAACTAGTGTCGGCCTTTTCTGTTATCACTATATAAATTTTTTTTATTTTAGCTCGAAAAAATTTTAATTTTATACTTAATTTTTTTGATATAAAAAATTTTTAACTTGAAAGAAGTATTAAAGTAAAATTTTTGATTTTACTTTCAAATTCTATAAATATAGTCAAATAGTTTTATTGTATTTTTTTTCGAACTTAAAGGTAAAAGTCAAATTTTTTACCATCATTTATTTTAGAGGTAAAAAAAAGTTTTTTTTTAAATTTATCATTAAACTTTTTACTATTTACTTAATTTTTTTCTTTAAAAATAAGTATAATTATCATTTGTATTTTTATATTTTTGATCTTATAACGGAAAGTGAAGTTTTTCCCATTAAAATAAAAATGATTTTTTTTTATTTTTTTACTGCTACCAGGTTTTAATTTATTCTTTTTGAATTTAAAAATAAGTTCATATTTTTTTAATTGAAAATGTATAGTTTTTATATTTATTTTAGACCACAAAAGTCAAATATTAAATTTAGGCTTAAAAAAATTTAAGCAAATATTAATTGTTTACTTTTCTTTTAACTTAAAAAGTAAAAGTTAAATTTTTAAACTTATTGTACATATTTTCGTATTAAAAAAATATTATTTAAAGAAAATTTAAGCCAATATATTTTTGACTTAAATAAAATTCCACTGTTTTATTTTATTGCCCAAATTTCTTATTTCTAACTTCGAAAATAATAAAATTTTGATTTTCGGATTAAAAATTATAGTTAAATATTATTTACGGCCAAAAATAGTCAAAGTCAAATTATAATTTTTTCGTGTTAAAAATAAGATTAAGATGAATTATTTTTTACTTGAAAAACAAAATCAAATATTAAATAAATAAATTAAAGCAAATTTTCATTGTTTACTTTGTTTTTTTTTACTTAAAAAATAAAAGTCAAATTTTTAACCTTATTTTTGGCTTTACTTATTTTTGTGTTGAAAAAAGTTTTATATTTCGCTTTTGAGTTAAAAAAACTCAAGTCAAATATTTATTTTTGACTTAAAATAAAAGTGAATTTTAATATTTTTTTAACCAAAACTTTTACTTTCTACCTTTAAATTTAGGCGTTAGTCAAATTTTTATTTTTCAATTAAAAAAATAGTAAAATTTTTTATTTTGACTTTTTTTATTATAGTTTTCGCTTAAAAAACCAAAAATTGATATTATCGAGTTAATTTATTTTTGACTTAAAATTTTTTTTTATTAAAAAATTATAGGTAAAATATTACTTACATATGTCTTAAGAAATAAAAGTAAAACTGGAATTATTTAATAATTTTTTTCTTGTGAAATAAAAATAAAATTTCGAACTTTATTTTTTATTTTTATTTATTTTTGTTTTAAAATAAAATCAAAATTTACTTCATAAATTTAAGTATAATTTTGAGTTTTGACTTAAAACACTTGAAAAGTAAAAGTCAAACTTTTACTTTTATTTTTTAAAATGATATTATTATAATTATTTTTAGCTTGACGTTTTAAAAACTTCTTTTTTTATTAAAAAACAAAAAACAATAAAAGTTGTTCACAACACATATCCTTTACATACATGCATTACAATACTGAAATTTCAAAAAAAATTTATAAACTTAAATTTCGAAAATAACTGTAAATTTGGGTCCCTGTTAAGTATTGCAAAAATATAACTTAGCTAATATGATAGTTCGCGAGCGCCGCATCGGGTGAGACCCGGCTGTTAATGGAGCTTAACGAATCAGCTGGCAGGTTAATTAGCAAATTTTGTTAATACGAATACAAGGCGTGTTATTTAATTAAAACATTCTAAACATTTAATTGAATTAAAGCTGTAGTTTTGTTTGTGAAAATTAAAAAAAACAAATCGTATAATAGAATTTAAATATTTTTCATTGATATATACACATACATACATAAATACATGAGCCTTTATATGAAAGCACGAAAGTAAATGTGATGAAATTATTGTGATCTCTGTAGAACGCTCCCAGCTTTTTAGCCAATTGTTTTTTAGACGCTACAAAACTACACACATTCAGTATGCCCTGCATACATACATATGTGTTTATACAGATTTTCTCGAATATTATGATTTTTATTTGTTTAGCATTAAGAGAAAAAAGAGGGAGAGGAAATCTTTCTTAATCGATTTCTTATCGGAGATTGCCAAATTTGCTATCGGTGTGTTATTAATTTTTTATCGACGAGTTATCTGTTTGTTATCGAAAAGTTGTCGACTTTCTAGCGAAATATATGTGTATGTAGATTGGTAATCAAAATGTTAACAATTTGCTATTGATGAACTCTCAGGGTTTCATCGAAGTGGTATAGAAGAGTTATAGATTTGTTGTCGAAATGCTATAATTGTTTATCGATAATTAGTATTTATTTATTTATTTATATATTTTTTTATATACTTATCGGTGATTGCCATACTCAATTTTTAAATAGGCCCTTCAAATTATGTTTAGCGGTAGCACCTGGGTAGAAAGTCTTAGCACAGGTACAGCCTTGTAAATCGACCCACAGCGATAACCTAGGCCGAAAGTCTTAGAATTTGGCACAGTACATATATATCAAATTTCCTCCAAATCGGATATATCAGGTGTATGCATATGAAACCGGTATTTTTTTTATAAAAAAAATCACATTTATGTCAAGAGAATGGTAACGAATATTTATCAAAATAGCGCCTTCGCTAGCTACACATTTTGACCACCTCTCAGGCAATTTATGGATACCTCGCCGAAAAAAGTCTTCGTTTTTTGAAGCAAACCAGTCATCGAGCCATTTCCAACATTTTCGTAGAAGTGAAGCGCTGTTCGCTAAGTGCGTGTCCCCATCGATGCAAATAAGTGAATGTCGGATGGAGCCAAGTCTGGAGAGTAAGAGGGGTGGGGTAGCGGTTGCCAGCTGTACGACTCAACCAATTCCCGAGTCTATTTTGTTCGATGTGATGGTGTCATTGTCATCGAGAAAAATCACTTTGTCATACCTAATTTCATATTCTGGGCGTTTTTGGCACAGAGCACGGTTCAAATTGGCCAATTGTTGTTGGTATCGTTGACCACTAACAGTTTCGCCTGGTTTTAGAAGCTCATACCAGATTACACCACGCTGATCCCAGAAAACACAGAGCATTGTCTTTTTTCCGAAGCGATTTGGTCTTGGGGACGATTGTGCTGGTTGGCCAGGGTCCACATACGATCTCTTGCGTTTGGGATTCACGAAATAAATCCACTTTTCATCGCCAGTAACGATCCGATGCAAAAACGACTTTATTTTTTGTCTGACGAGCAGCATTTCACATGTTGTTTTCCGGTTTTCCTGCTGTCTGTCGTTCAGCTCATGTGGCACCCATCTTCCAGTTGTCATGATCTTTCCCATGGATTTCAAACGTCTGAAAATGGTTGTCTAGGGACACATTTAGTTGTTCTGCGAGCTGTTTTTGCGTCTGATTATCGTCTTCATCTAGCAAAGCCTGCAATTCGACGTCCTCGAACAATTTCGGTGGTTTTCCACGGTCAGCGTTTCTCACATCAAAGTTACCACTTTTAAACTTGTTGAACCAAGACCGTGCTCTCCATAAGCTTCGACAAGCATTTGATGAGATTCTATCGCCGATTTACCCAAATGGAAGCAGAAAATTAATGTTCCCCGCAAATCATTGTTTGAAGGCACGTATTTCGACATTTCAAGAGCGAAAAAACACGATGTTGTATGAAACTTGAATGTTTGGTATTGGTATTGTGTGTGGCATGAGTTTTGACTGTTCCTACAATTGTGCCTACTGACTGCTAGATGCCATTACCGGTTTCATATGCATACACCTGATAGTGTTTTCCGAGATATGAGCGGATATTTAAAGAAGCAAATATAATCGGATTAGGTGGCAACCCTAATTTAAGTTCGACTCTCCGGAAAAGGCGTCTTTGAACTGTTTGTTCTAGTTCGAGCCGGGTTCCTAGTTATATATGGGGTATTCCATCCCATTTCGACCAATTTTGAACCCGACCCCTTTAGAATTGGCTGAAAGTTTTTCTTCTTTTTCTAGCTTACGAAAGACGTTTTTCAGAATTTTTTCAAATTTTTTCATCCAACTCAAAAAAAGTTATGAATTTTTAAAAAAAACACCGTTTTTGTTTTCAAAATGTTATAACTTTTTCAAAAATTGACCGTTTGGGATCTTTTTTTTTAATTTGTTTTTAAATGTACTTTTCGGAAAAAATACAAAAAAATTTTTTAAGTTTTTTTTTGTAATTTTTCAGTTTTTCGAGATTTTTCGAATTTCGCCATTTTTTTTTCTCATAAAAAACTTTAATCAATTCTGCAATCATCCCCACTAATCCCGGAGTGGGCCGATTATTTTTTTTTATTTAATTGAAAAAAAAACTTTAAAAATTGTTTTGTATTTTTTCCGAAAAGTACATTTAAAAACAAATTAAAAAAAAAGATCCCAAACGGTAAATTTTTGAAAAAGTTATAGCATTTTGAAAACAAAAACGGTGTCCAACTCAAAATAAGTTATGAATTTAAAAAAAAACGGTGTTTTTTTTCAAAATGCTATAACTTTTTCAAAATTGTACCGTTTGGGATCTTTTTTTTTAAAAAATTTGTTTTTAAATGTACTTTTCGGAAAAAATACAAAAAAATTTTAAAGTTTTTTTTTCAATTAAATAAAAAAAAATAATAATCGGCCCACTCCGGGATTAGTGGGGATGATTGCAGAATTGATTGAAGTTTTTATGAGAAAAAAAAATGGCGAAATTCGAAAAATCTCGAAAAACTGAAAAATTACAAAAAAAAACTTTAAAAATTTTTTTGTATTTTTTCCGAAAAGTACATTTAAAAACAAATTTAAAAAAAAAGATCCCAAACGGTAAATTTTTGAAAAAGTTATAGCATTTTGAAAACAAAAACGGTGTTTTTTTTTAAAATTCATTACTTTTTTTGAGTTGGATGAAAAAATTCTGAAAAACGTCTTTCGTAAGCTAGAAAAAGAAGTAAAACTTTCAGCCAATTCTAAAGGGTTAGATGGTGGCTGGTATATCTCATATTAAGCACCCGAAAGCGTAATTTTAGGGTACTATTGCTCACTGCGATATTTCTTGGACAAAAAATAATATAAATAGTTGTAGTTGCATTTTAATGCTGTGATTGTTATTGTGGTTTTCCTATTTTCGCATCGATCACTAATTCTATACGATCGAGGTATGTCGTAACTCGTAAGTTAAATATAGCAGCTCTAGCAACAATATCAAGACAAACTGTCGATATAGATAACGTAAGGAAAATTAGACTCTTTAAGTGACCGCAGCAACACACAGCAACCGCAACAAGTTAATGACATGAAATCAAACAATTTATATTTAGATAGAGGAATCAATAAAAAACAGATTTAGCTATGTGTGCAAACAAAATTGTAAGAGGGGAAATGAGGTTAAAATTGTATTTATATTGGAAATAATGGAACGGTGACAGCGATTAGTTGCTTGGACTGTTTACGACTGCATACACTGGTGGGGTGGCAGCAGAGAAAGGCGGATCCTTTTCTGCGTTGAAAGGAGCTCTTCGGTATTTTCACTTCGCATGAGCTATCACTAACAATAAATGACTGCCGGCCTTATAGCACGACAACAGAAAGAAGAGCAGGTCATTTCCACCGATTCCCAAATATCGTTTGTCGTCTCTAACAGGCGTGCCTAGCTGATGTCCTCATTGACAAGCCAGTTTAACCTAACAGGCGTGCTTTACCACAGAACTATACCAAGCCGGAATAGCGAATGGGGCATGTTAACAAAGACTCGCTTATGTACGAGAAGAAATTCTACTTATAATATTTTCATTGCAGCGACTTAATTGAATAATGAATAGCTCTCGAACTTCACGAGTATTTCGAATTTCGAGAATTTCACAAGAAACCAAGTTCTCTATTTCACGAGTCTCGAAACTCTCGCAGGTGTTCGATAAAAAATTTTACGTTCCACTTATTATATTGCCATACGGCGACTAAATGGAACATCGATAAGTTCTCGAGCTTCGCGAGTATTTCGAGATTTGAGAATCTCTATAGCAGCCAAGCTCTCTATTTCACGAGTTTCGAACTTTTGCTTGTATTCGAGAAGAAATCGTAAGCTCTATATATAATATCTCCAATGCAGCGACTTAGTTGAATGTCGAAAAGCTCACGAGCTTTACGAGAATTTCAATATTTTGAAATCTCGCAAGAAGGCAACTTGTTGATTTTCGAGTCTCGAAATTCTCGCTTGTGTAGAAGAAGAATTCGTAAACTCTTATAATATTGCCAATGCGGCGACTAAATTTAATAAGCTCACGAAATTATGAGTACTTCGAGATCAGAAAATCTCGGGAAAGCCGACTTCTAGATTCCTCGAGTCTCGAAATTCTCGCATGTGTTGAAGAAGAAATCGCAAGCTCTATTATGGAGCTATAAAAAATTTATATTTATCGAATATTTCACATTTTTAGACAATAAAAATTGTAATAAAATAAATAAGAAAATAGCAATTCAATCGCCGAGATTTTATGACCGTTAAAACTTCATTTTTATGTTAATTTCATTATGCTACGATTACAACTCAAAAACACAACAGACAGCTGCATTTCAGACAAAAACAAAAATAGTAAAAAATGAGCTGTAAATCAATACGTGGGCTCCAAGCAAGTGAATGAACCTAAACTATCGATGACACCGTTTGAAGCCGGTAAACATCCGTAGGTTAACCCAACCACATTGCATTTCCTTTAGTTTATTTTGTATTTGTGGTATTTTATTTCTTATTTTACTCTCCACTCTTGTGGCAACGCAATAGAGGTAATAACAATGAACTACAAGTGATGATGCGTTGCAAGCGCAGCAAGACGATTGAAGGAAACGTCAGAGCCTGACACTTAATCGGCTGATATATGTTCATGGCTCCCAAGTTTTGTATGTAATTTAATTCAGGTGTGGACGTCGATGGCATCTAAAATGATTTGCATGCAAGAGTGTCTTATATTGCTGCTGTTATTTATATTATTGTTATTATTTAAACTGTTGATGTATTGCGCACTTTGCATTGCAATTCATAATTTACATATGTATGTATGTACTTTCCATTTGCACACCGTGTACCGTTACCATTTAAAAACGCAGGTGACTCTTTGTTTTGACATTAATTTTTAAAATAGTTTTTTTATGAATTGCATAATTTAATTTTGTGAGCGTGATGAATACAATTCCTTAGATAGTAAATATCAATTTTTTTTTCATTAATATGTATTTCACATCTTCTCCCTATACCTATATTGTCGCGAATATTAGAATCACTAGGAAGTTAGTAAATAATCACATCAACAAAAAGCAAGCAGCCACACTTATGTACATGTACACATTAAAGCAAGCAGCCACACTTATGTACAAGGCAACGAAGAATATTCCACGCACACATAAACCAGTAGCTTGAAGCAAAGAGATTATTTCACACATACACATATGTAGTCATCAGCTAAGAGCAGAAGTTGGTACTCACACACGCATATAGCTAAATAACCAAGTATGATATACAACTGTTCCAGGAGGCATGTTCGTGAAAGGGTTAGACCTTAGGAGAAATATGCGAACGAGGCAATAGGGAGCATAAAAGCAACGCAAGCTGAGGAAGTATAATTGTGATTGTGAAGTACTGCTCCCCAAGTAGTCTAAATATAATAAAGACCATTTTGTAATACTGAATATTGGAGTTATTTATTCGTTAGTTCAGCGATTCGAACGTTAGCAGGTGTTCCCCAAAATTCGTTACAATAAATGCGACATGTCTATATTGTTGTTACATAATGGCGCCTAAACTACACAACGTAATAACGTAAACATAGCGCATGCTTATGTAGTTTCCTCCAGGGAAGTCCCCTAGGCATACTTTTATTTCAATAGGTGCCCACGGTCTTGAGATATAGACCAAAACGTGCCCCCGGGTAGCCCTAGGATGTGTTTGTACAATATGGGTATAGAAGTTAAATTCCAATGTACATATGAACGTACGAAGAGATTTCATATACATATATTTAGTTGAAGAGGAAATCCATATAAAATGGAGAATTAATTGGATCTGAATTTTTTTCAAAGTTTTAGCTATAAAACTGTGATCAAATTCACCATCACAGCAACATCAACACAATTATTATATAATAGTTGGTCATCGAAAAAATTTTTAAAATTTTCAAAATATTATCTATTTTGACTTACTTGCAGAAACATAATAATAATAAACAAAAAACACACAAATCATATACAAATGTTCCGATGTTTTACATTATAGTAAAATAGCGCTGCAAATTCATGGGTAGTTTACGTTGGCTTGGAATGCCCCAAATATATTTATGTATATATTTATTTATTCATAAATACTCTTCTAGATATAATAGATCCATCGACGTCACTCTTTGAAGAATTTTAAATATTTGCAGCAGAAGAAATATGACTAATAATTAGCAGCAGCTAATACTGTTTTCACACAGACGGCTTATGAATAATATAGGTAGTTTTCTACATTAAGACGCTTATTGAGCTCAATCTTCCCTACAAAATTCGAATCTATAATTATTTCATTAGTAGCTAATCGAATGCCTAATGAAGTCAAAAGCACAATGCAACTCTGTTGGGAGCGTTCAGTTTCTAAGTTTTTGGTGTGTTCAGTGCTTAAAAATATCATTTGTCCAAAGTAAATGTCATTGTCTGTCATATAGCATTGCCATTTTATTCGCTTGACATTTCATTCTTCGTACTAATCGAGCAGTTACTTCTGTGTGAAAGCAAAAAATTTACGATTTCATTAGAAGGTGAAATGAGATCATTAAGTTTCTGTGTGAAAACAGTATAAGACTGATTTTTCTGTATGAGGCAGCCTAGCTAATAGATATCTCTCTATCTCTGTATTCAAAGGTATCTTTTTGGTGTCAAAGAACAAAACAGAATTACAGACTTTCACATATAGCCGGTTCATCCCACATAGAAATAGAGGCAAACAACACCAAATTGTCAAAAACTACTACATATATGAATCATTCATTGCACATACACAACTACATTCACATGTGTCTATAATATAGACTCTATATTAAGTAGACGATTGTTGTTTATATACTACAGAGAAGGTATGGACGCAATCTCTAAGCAAAATAGAAAATGCGCAATATCAACCAGAAGCACTGCTACAACAACAATATACAACCAGAAACTGGGCTATGGCGTTGCTAATTTTAATAGTAATATATAATTACACTCAGCTTCCACATCCGATTTATGTTAGCAATTATCGTATGCCGGCTCAAAAATGCTCTCCCTGAAACACGTTTCCGCAAAACTTGTAAAAAGATATAAAACTGGCATTCGTCAGAAAATCATGAAGACGACTGTCTGTTTAGTTTCAGTGGCTTCACACTCTAATACGTCGGAAGAAGTTTAATATTGTTTCCTTTTTTGTTACCCTGATGTGGCTATCTTAAGCTCTAATTTTTGATCTGGGTCACCTAGCGCTATGCAACTATTTGCAGGTAATGAGATCTCTTTTCTTATTCAGTAGAAAATATTGTTTGAAAGGAACACACCAACTCACGAGATAGAGGAGAAAGAAACAACAGGGGGGTATTCCATTAAAAAAAAAACGCACATAAGTAACTTTTTGAAACAATGTTTTTAGTTGGGTCGGTATTTTTGTCGGGTTTTTTGGTTTTGTGATAGTGTTTCGTCAGGACTGTGTACGAATATGCTCGGGACTTGGTCGAGTCTGGTTTATGAATGATCGTGTCTAGACTATAATTTTCGGGATTCTGTGTCTTTGAGATTGTGGCAGCCAGGAATATGTTATGCACCTAAGTCTGAGCTATAGAAAACTTATCATTATATATAATTATTTCTAATTGCTGTTTTTATGTGCGGGTCCTTGTTTCGCTCTTATTTGGAATCCAAATCTATAAATAAAGTTTTGGTTGTAAAGATGGAGATTCGGGCTATTAGCGAGCTTTTGGCAAGTTTGGGTCGTAGTAGTAGTTGTTGTTGTTGTTGTAGCAATGCTCGCCCCACCTAATAGCCGCGACCGATCACAAATTGTCATCAATATCCTCTAACGGGAGTCACAAGGAAACTTGCCGTTTCAACAGGGTGGACCATAAGAAAAGGGGTGTTAGAGGCGTTGGTTCCACATTACAATTGAAGAGATGGTTGGTGTCATGTGGGGACACATTGCAAGCGGGGGCATACATTTTGTATGTCGGGGTGATTCTGGATAGGTAAGAGTTTAACCTGTTACAGTATCCAGAACGAAGTTGTGCAAGAGTGACACGCGTTTCCCTGGGGAGTATGCGTTCCCTCTTCCGCGAGTTTTTGGATAATTTTCGTTAAGTACTGGATTCACCGGGCAATTCCCAGGCATAAAGGTCCGACGCCTGTTTATGGAGTTTACCAAGGACCTGCTTGTGTTTTTTTCACTTCATACGGCTGTGTTCTCAGGTGCCGTATTTCCTCAAAATGCTTACGGAGATGACTCCTTAAGCCCCTAGGCGGTGCTGGTTCATCAATCAGATGTCTGTTGGGATGCCCAGGTTTCTGGGTATTCAACAGGAACTGTTTGGTCAGCATCTCATATTTCTCTCCCTGATGGGGAATATTCTCGCCTCATTATGCAGATGGTGTTCTGGGGACATAAGAAGACAGCCCGTGGCGATTCTGAGAGCAGTATTTTGGCAGGCCTGTAGTTTTCTCTTCCAGTGGGTGATTTTTAGGCTTGGCGACCATATGGGTGACGCGTAGCACATAATCGCTGGCTAATTGCTTTGTATGTAGTCCATGAGCGTTTCTTTATCTTTTCCCCAAGTACTGCCAGCGAGGGATTTGAGGATTTTGTTACGGCTCTGAATTCTCGGAACAATTGCGGCTGCGTGCTCACAAAAATGTAGATCCTGATCAAACGTCACACCCAAGATTTTGGGTGTAGGACAGTCGGTAGCGCAGTGCCATCGACGTGGATGTTCAAAATGGTCAACATTTGGGACGACACATGTTGTAAATAAGGTCGCGGAAGATTTAGTCGGTGATAATGCCAGGTTTCGCGAGGCGAAAAAACTGGAGAGATCTAGGGAGGTAGCCGTTTATTTTATTGCATAGCGCATCGATCTTTGGGCCTGGGCCTGTGGCCATTATTGTGCGAGTCATCGGCGTAGGAAACGATTGTGACTCCTTCCGGTGGTGAAAGTAGCTTAGATATGTAGAAATTAAACAAAAGTGGGGATAGGACACCACACTGTGGCACCCCCTTGTTTAATTCTCCATGGTTTTGATGTTTCGTTTCTAAATGCACCGATGCCTGCCGACCACCCAGATAATTGCGGTCCACCTTTTAAGACATGGGGGAAGGGTAGACCCTTCCAGGTCTTGCAGCAACGAGCCATGGTTGACCGTATCAACAAGCTTTTGGTAGGTCTAGCGCTACGAGTACTGTTCTATGTGGGGTATTGATTTTAAACCGCAATTTATCTGGGTGCTAATGGCATTTAGCGCGGTGGTAGTGCTATGGAGTTTTCTGAAGCCATGCTGATGAGGGGCTAGCTGCAAATTTGCTTGGAAATAAGGGAGCAAAATGGCTTCAAGCGTCTTTGCCACTGGCGATAGGAGAGATATCGGACGATACGACTCACCTATGTTAGCTGGTTTACCAGGCTTTAGTAGCGGGACCACCTTGGTCATTTTCCATTTCTCAGGTATGACAAAGGTGGAAAGAGACAGGTTGAAGACATGCGCTAAATATTTGAAACCCTCTTTCCCTAGGCTTTTAAGCATCGGCATGGCTATGCCGTATGGGCCCACTGCTTTGGATGGTTTAGCACGACCAATGGCGTCCTCAACCTCTTTAGCGGTGATGGTGATTGGTGACGCGCTGAATTTGTGTTTATGTGCGTGTCTATTGGCTCTCCGTCTATCTTTGTCGACCGTAGGATGCATTATATATTGTCGGCAGAAAGCGCTCGCGCATTTTTCCGCGTCCGACAGCACTTTGTCGCCAAAGGCGATGGAAACTTTGTCTTTGTGCTTAGTCGGATTCGATAGGAACTTTACGGTGGACTAAAGTTTACCCACAACCGGTAGAGAGATTACAACCTCTTAGGTGCTCCTCCCATTTCGCCCGCTTGTGTTCATCCACAAGCAATCTGATGCGTTGGTTTATATCCCTTATTTGGGGGTCGCCTGGATCAAGCTGTCTTATAAGGTCACGTTCTGTCGCTAAGTTTGCGGCCTCCGCCGGGAAGTGGGCCGGATTTCGGGAATTCTCCCGGCGGGAATGAAATGTGCCGAGGCGGATTTAATGACCTTACGGTAGGCACGCTCCCCTTGGCGGGCATCAGTTCGGGATAGGGGAGGGCAGCAAAGCGGCTGTCTGTAAAGGATTTATAATACTTCGCACTTTCCTTTTTTGAAGTTTATGAAAGTGCGTTTTTTCAGTGACGATGAAGTCGGCGGTACGCTCAAGCGAAATAAGTATGGCAGGTGGTCGGATGCCAATGTTACCATCGGCTGCCAGTTGACGCAGTTTACGAGTTCTGCGCTCACGATTGAGATATCTGGCGAGCTGTGACAGCTTCCTACCATACGTGTGGGGGCGACTCCGTTTATTGTGCAGAACGTCGTTTCTCTCTATTTGATCCGCCAACATCTCACCCCTACTGTCCGCCCGCAAGTTTGAATGCCATAGATCATGATGGGCATTGAAATCGCCTAAGATAATGCGATTGTTGCCAGTGAGTAAGGCCCTGATATTAGGGCGGTATCCACTGGGGCAACAGGTGGCAGGAAGGATGTAGATGTTGATGATTTCTAGGTTTGCATTGCCTGACCGGACAGATAGGCCTTGACGTTCTAAGACATTGTCCCTGCGGTCGATGCCCAGGATCAAATATATAATATTGCACAGCAGTGGTGTATGATAAACGCGAGACCGCCTCCATTTCCTCTTTCGCGGTCTTTCCTGTGGACATTATACCCCAGAGCAGGTCTGCAATGCAGATCTTGCTGTGAGTTTAGTCTCTTGAATCGCAGCAATGCGGATGTTGTGCCGCTTCATGAAATCGACTATCTCCGTAATCTTCCCAGTTAGTCCATTACAGTTTAACCGCAGAATTCTGAAGTGCATAAGGGGAGACGTCGCCACTCTGGGGGAAAGTGACGGGTGACTACGCCTGGGTTGTGGAAGGCCAGGACGTAATTGCTGTTGTGGCCCTGGGACTAGGCGTCCTTGGGCAAGCATTGGGGTACCCGGATGATTTAGGTTTGCGACCTGGCAACATGGCGCGATGAAACCCGTCGGAGGGTTGCCGTCGCGGAGACCAGAACATCTAGGAAAGTGGCACCACCCAAGGCAGGAGCTGCATTGGGCGGATGTCGCAAACCTATATATTCTGTGCTGGCAGACGGTGCAAACGGAGGTAGGGACTAAGAGTCTGTTTCCCTGACCTGCACGATTGCTGCCGGAAAAGAGGGGGAGAAGACGGGGGCAGGGGCTGATGCTCATCATTGCTACCAACTCTACTACGAAGGTAGTAGTTATGAGTGGTATCAGCTGTTTGAGTTGTTGGCGCCGTGGGGCGTGAGCAGCAGCGGGTACTTGTTGTGGCTTGCTGAGCAGCGGGGCTGCTGGAAGGTAGTGGGAGCGCTTAGGCGTAGACTACGGGACGCCCTTGGACGTGAACAGCAAGGAGCCACAAAAGATTTATAAAAGTTACGTGGACGTCGGGATTTGGGATCAAGCCCAGAACAACCTGTCCGATGCAACCATCCCTTGCACGAGACACACTGAACAGAGTATGACCGTCCTAAGAAGATTCTTTTCCGGCAGATGCAGCAAAACCATTTCTCAGGACCGGGGTCAGGAGACGGACCCGGATTGGATTCGATGCCTTCCCGGAGTAAGAGAATATGGAGCAGTCCTGCTGCAAGGAGCTGCTGGGAGGATGACAATTTGTGGGAGGGACGAAACAAATTAGATGGGGTGACACTGAAATGACAGTCCTTGGTCGGAAAAATCCCGAGTCGCTCCGGTACATAGAACCGACTGCCTTGGGAAGCGTTTTGGTCGTAGTGCTTTTGTTTAGCTATATTTTATTAAAATAATTTGCTAAAAATAAACGATTGTTAGCACACAAATAAATCTATTTGTAATATGGCACTATTGTGAATATTTGCACTGCATTACCGGCAGTTGTTACCACACGCCAGATGGCAGCGCAAGCTGTAAGTTTTAATTGATTGATAGAACAGCTGATTTCTGTTGATATTTGATAAGAGACTTTTATATTGGTTGCGCAAGATGAGCAGGGGTCCGGCTCGTGTTCCATAAACTTCGACAAATATTTTGGAAGATATGTGAAAAGTCGGTTCAGATACCGAAAAAAGATATATCTGCAACAATTTTTTTCCTTTAGGAATATAAAAAAATTAGTAACATCGACTCCTTGGTTTCGGTAACAAACAAAAAAAAACAAATAATCCTCACTATAAGTATACGCGTCTATTATTTTTTTATTTTTATTTTCATTCAAAATTAAGTGAATAGTTTCCCATTTATTTAAAAACACCTAACCCACATTTATATCATTTACCTGAGTCTTTTACAAAATCAGCTCAATAACTAAGTATCTAACTCGACTCAATGAATACGATATTCTGTGACCATATAAGCCCAGAAATTACACAGTTTGAGCTTCTTCTTTTCGCAAACATTCAATATTACCGGCTATGAATCATCGACAATTGAAATGGCGCTTACAAAACACTTAGCAAGCATATATGAATACAACTACACTTTATTTATAAATGTGATACTACATTTAATTACGATTACAACAGTTTAAACAATATAGGTTTTTACAATAACGAACGAATGACAGTTGGCCGCATTGTGACACGCTTAAAGCAATAAACAATAACAATTGCAATTTACGCTATGACGTTTAATTTGACTGTAAATGTGTGCTAGGGTTAGAGCGAATGTGGTGAAAAATATTCGGCGATGTCTTCGTATTGGGCTTCATTGTTCCCTTTACAGAAACTTTGACCGAAAGTTCGACTAAACCTATGCATTTTCTTGATTTGATAAAAACTTTAGACTACAACTCATCATGAGATTAAGTTGACGTCAAATGGGTTTCAACACCGACCAATTTTGGTTGAAATGTGTTACGGATGAAGGACTTAGAACCGTTTGTATCGCCTTTAGTTAGTAACTCATCTAAAATGTATCGAAGTTCTCGTTTCCTTCATGCTAACTTCAGCAGCGGCTGTCAGTTAAGTACAGTCAAAAAATGTAAACAAAAGTCAGCTGTTACACAATTATCTATTTAACTGAGGGTTTGACGGTCTGTGTTGGTGAAAGCGAAAATGTCAAATGAAGCTATCGGAAAAGCTATCTTCCAGTTAAATTCTAACTTAAACAAAAATAGTGTGACGAATATTAATAACACTAAGTGATACTCACATCACTAATATCATACTAAGTACATAAAAAAATAAAGAAAAAAAAGTACATAAAGCCACAACAAAAATAAAGCAAGCTGCCACACTTGTATGTACGTAAAAAAATAATCATTATGTCTACACATATGTACGCACACGCAGCGGAGAGAAACGCACAAACACATGCATATATCTTATCTGAGATGCTCACAAAAGTAGGCAATCATTTGTGCAAGTATCACTCACATATACACACGCATATGAGAAGCTATAAACGTAGTTTATAGCATGTAACTAAGTAGCAAATTCTAGAAACGCCTAGAAGTATGCGAACGAGGAAATCACAGAGTATAAAAGGAGTTAAAGCTGAGTAAGCAGTGATCAGTTTGATTTAAGCAAGCTATTGGTTGTGAAGTATCAGTGTTATTGTGAAGTATTTTAATAAATGCCATTTGGCATTATTGAATATTAGCGATATTTATTCAACAGTTTAGCGATACGAACGTTAGTAGAAGGTTGCAAATAAGCGGAATTGCACTAAATTCGTTACAATAATGAAGACGACCCTTGGAGAGAAAACTAAGATAAAAAGCAAGTTGATAGAAACACATTTGTAAAAATGTGTGTTAAATACTTGAACTCGGTTTTCGATACAAAGTTTTTGTAGAAAATGTTTGGAAAGGTTTAGAAAAGTGATGCATATTGGAACGATTTTGTTTGAAAGTTTGTAGTGCTGATCCATGTCATCACTAGTGGCCTTCCCTTACCAAAGAAGCTTGAACAACAGCCTGAGGATAACTGCATTGTGTGTGCAAACTTAACTCAAGAATAACAGAATACTTCCCTTCTAAAGTATGGAAAATAAGTCGCAGCAGATTAGAATACTTCTTCACGCGACTGAACAGAGTGTGGATATAACTGCTCCGGTACATAATGGAGTCGTATACAAACTACAGGAGCTTCGAATACTTCCTTTTATACTCGTAACAGTAATCTTTGGTATGATGGCCGTACGTAAAGTGGTTAGGTACCCGTATCGATCTATGAGTGGACAGCGGTAGGGATTTATAGTACACTGGAGTAGCAGGTTAACGCCCGGTCGTCTTTATTCGTAGAAACATGAGGGTGCTCATTAAAGAAGACTTCCTAGAGAGGTGCGGTACTTTATAGCTCATTTTCAAACTGGATATTGTATCAGGTCAAATTCTTACATATCCGGACGACTCTATACCTCCGAATTGTGGGTTCTGCATATTGAGTATCTACATATGTCACAAACTCCGTTTAATTACAATGCCGGACCAGCGCCTCTAGCGGCAACATCACTATGGGCCAACCCTGTTGAAACAAGTTATTAGTTTTTTCTTTTATAAAAATATTTTGGTGAAATTTTTTGTATTGTCAGCATTAATTCAATGAAGTACTGCTACAACAACAACGGCGATGACCAATATATACCTCAGTAGGATCCGCTTCTT
>JARSSU010010204.1:0-17500 GCA_029619165.1 Eurosta solidaginis | reverse complement strand
CGCCGCGCAGACGCGGACGCCCCTGTCCCTGCTTCCGGGCTCATTCAATTATTAACCAAATCAGGTATAAATTTTTCTTTTCTGGTATAGGGGTTTTTGTGTTTCGGGGCGGAAATCCTGGTTATATAGCGTTGTTTCGATGGCTGCTATGGCGGTCCTCGCCCCCCCCGGTCCGTCCGGGATCCCGTCGGGGTTATTTTGGGACATTTTCGGGACTATTCCGGAATCATTTCGGGATTATTTCGCGATCATTTGGGGACCCTTCCGGCATCATTTCTGGATGGTTTTCGGGATCCGTCCGGGATCCCGTCGGGGTACTTTCGGGATCATTTGCGTACCTTCGAGAGATAAATTCTTGATGGTTGCCGGGATCATTACGGGACTTTTTCGGGGTTATTTTGGGTCCCTTTAGGCATCATTTCTGGATGGTCTTCGGGATTCGTCCGGCATCCCGTCGGGGTCATTTCGGGACTTTTTCGCGACTAATACGGGATCATTTGGGGACCCTTTCGGCATCATTTCTGGATGGTTTTCGGGATCCGTCCGGGATCTCGTCGGGGTAATTTGGGACTTTTGTCGGGATCATTTGGGGGCTCTTCCGGCATCATTTCTGGATGGTTTTCGGGATCCGTCGGGATCTCGTCGGGGTCATTTGGGGACTTTTTCGGGATCATTTGGGGGCTCTTCCGGCATCATTTCTGGATGGTTTTCGGGATCCGTCCGGGATCCCGTCGGGGTCATTTCGGGACTTTTTCACGACTAATACGGGATCATTTGGGAACCCTTTCGGCATCATTTCTGGATGGTTTTCGGGATCCGTCCCGGATCTCGTCGGGGTCATTTGGGGACTTTTTCGGGATCATTTGGGGGCTCTTCCGGCATCATTTCTGGATGGTTTTCGGGATCCGTCCGGGATCCCGTCGGGGTCATTTCGGGACTTTTTCGCGACGGGATCATTTGGGAGCTCTTTCGGCATCATTTCTGGATGGTTTTCGGGATCCGTCCGGGATCCCGTCGGGGTCATTTCGGGACTTTTTCGCGACTAATACGGGATCATTTGGGAACCCTTTCGGCATCATTTTGGATGGTTTTCGGGATCCGTCCGGGATCCCATCAGGGTAATTTCGGGACTATTAGGGGATCATTTGGGGACCTTTCCGGCATCATTTCTGGATATTTGGGATCCGCCGGGATCCGAGGTCATTCGGGACTATTTCGGGATCATTTGGGATACCTACCGGCATCATTTCTGGATGGTTTTTGGGATTCGTCCGGGATCCCGTCGAGGTCATTTCGGGACTTTTTCTCGACTAATACGGGATCATTTGCGGACCCTTTCGGCATCATTTCTGGATAGTTGTCGGGATCCTCGGGATTTCGGGACTATTAGGGGATCATTTGAGGACCTTTCCGGCATCATTTCTGGATAGTTTTCGGAATCCTTTTCGGGATCCCGTCACGGTCATTTCGGGACTATTTTGGGATCATTTTGGGACCTTCCCAAGATCATTTCTGGATGGATTTCGGGATCTGTCCGGGATGCCGTCAGGGTCATTTTGGGACTATTAGGTGATCATTTGAGGACCTTTCCGGCATCACTTCTGGATGGTTTTCGGTATCCGTTCAGGATCCCGTCGGAATAATTGCGGGACTTTTTCGGGATCATTTGGGGTCCCCTTCCGGCATCATTTCTGGATGGTTTTTGGGATTCGTCCGGCATCCCGTCGGGGTCATTTCGGGACTTTTTCTCGACTAATACGGGATAATTTGCGGGCCCTTTCGTATCATTTCTGGATAGTTGTCCCGCGGATCCGTCGGGTCTTTTGGAACTATTAGGAGATCATTTGAGGACCTTTCCGGCATAATTTCTGGATAGTTTTCGGGATCCTTTCGGGGTCCCATCAGGGTCATTTCGGGACTTTTTCGGCAACATTTAAGATTGGTTTTCAGGATTCGTCCGGGATCCCGTCAGGGTAATTTCTGGACTTTTCCGAGACTATTTCGGGATCATTTTGGGACCCTCCCAAGATCATTTCTGGATGGATTTCGGGATCTGTCCGGGATGCCGTCAGAGTCATTTTGGGACTATTAGGTGATCATTTGAGGACCTTTCCGGCATCACTTCTGCATGGTTTTCGGTATCCGTTCAGGATCCCGTCGGAATAATTGCGGGACTTTTTCGGGATCATTTGGGGTCCCTTCCGGCATCATTTCTGGATGGTTTTTGGGATTCATCCGGCATCCCGTCGGGGTCATTTCGGGACTTTTTCTCGACTAATACGGGATCATTTGCGGGCCCTTTCGGCATCATTTCTAGATAGTTGTCGGGATCCGTTCGGGATCCCGTCAGTGTCTTTTCGGAACTATTAGGAGATCATTTGAGGACCTTTCCGACATCATTTCTGGATAGTTTTCGGGATCCTTTCGGGGTCCCGTCAGGGTCATTTCGGGACTTTTTCGGGATCATTTAAGGATGGCTTTCAGGATTCGTCCGGGAACCCGTCAGGGTAATTTCTGGACTTTTCCGAGACTATTTCGGGATCATTTTGGGACCTTCCCAAGATCATTTCTGGATGGATTTCGGGATCAGTCCGGGATGCCGTCAGGGTCATTTTGGGACTATTAGGTGATCATTTGAGGACCTTTCCGGCATCACTTCTGGATGGTTTTCGGTATCCGTTCAGGATCCCGTCGGATTCATTGCGGGACTTTTTCGGGATCATTTGGGGTCCCTCCCAAGATCATTTCTGGATAGATTTCGGGATCTGTCCGGGATCCCGTCAGGGTCATTTAGGGATGCGTTCGAGATCCCGTCAGGGTCCTTTCGGGACTTCTTCGGGACTATATCGGGATCATTTCTGGATGGTTTACGGGATCCGTCCAGGATCCCTTAAGGGTCATTTCGGGACTATTAGGTGATCATTTGAGGACCTTTCCGGCATCACTTCTGGATGATTTTCGGTATCCGTTCGGGATCCCGTCGGAATCATTGCGGGACTTTTTCGGAATCATTTGGGATCCCTTCCGGCATCATTTCTGGATGGTTTTCGGGATTTGTCCGGGATCACGTCGGGGTTATTTCGGGACCTTTTCGGGGCTAATACGGGATCATTTGGGGATCCTCTAGGGGTCGTTTCGTGACTTTTTCTGTTTTATTTCGGGATCATTTGGGGACCCTTCCGGCATAATTTCTTGATGTTTGCCGGATCCATCAGGGTATTTCGGGACCATTTTGGGATCATTTGGGGACCCTTCCGAGATCATTTCTGGATCCGTCCGGGATGCCGTAGGAGCCATTTCGGGATTTTTTGTAACTTTTCCGGGATAGTTTTTGGACCCTTCCGGGATCATTTCTGGATCTGTGCGGGATCCCATCTGGGTCAATTCCGCACTATTTCGGGATCATTTTGGGATCCTTCCGGAATCATTTCTGTATGGTTTTCGCGATCCGTCGTGGATCCCCTCGGAGCCATTTCGGAACTTTTCTGGAGTATGTCGGGGTCATTTGGGGACTTTTTCGGGATCATTTGGGGGCTCTTCCGGCATCATTTCTGGATGGTTTTCGGGATCCGTCCGGGATCCCGTCGGGGTCATTTCGGGACTTTTTCTCGACTAATACGGGATCATTTGGGGACCCTTTCGACATCATTTCTGGATAGTTTTCGGGATCCGTCCAGGATCCGGACGGGGTCATTTCGGGACTATTTCGGGATCATTTGGGGTACCTACCGGCATCATTTCTGGATGGTTTTCGGTATCCGTCCGGGATCTCGTCGAGGTCATTTGGGGACCTTTTCGGGATCATTTGGGGGCTCTTCCGGCATCATTTCTGGATGGTTTTCGGGATCCCGTCGGGGTATTTCGGGACTTTTTCTCGACTAATACGGGATCATTTGCGGACCCTTTCGGCATCATTAAGGATGGCTTTCAGGATTCGTCCGGGAACCCGTCAGGGTAATTTCTGGACTTTTCGAGACTATTTCGGGATCATTTTGGGACCTTCCCAAGATCATTTCTGGAAGGATTTCGGGATTTGTCCGGGATGCCGTCAGGGTCATTTTGGGACTATTAGGTGATCATTTGAGGACCTTGCGGCATCACTTCTGGATGGTTTTCGGTATCCGTTCTGGATCCCCGTCGGAATAATTGCGGGACTTTTTCGGGATCATTTGGGGTCCCTTCCGGCATCATTTCTGGATGTATTTGGGATTCGTCCGGCATCCCGTCGGTGTCATTTCGGGACTTTTTCTCTCACTAATACTGGATCATTTGCGGGCCCTTTTGGCATCATTTCTGGATAGTTGTCGGGATCCGTTCGGGATCCCGTCAGGGTCTTTTCGGAACTATTAGAGACATTTGAGGACTTTTCCGGCATCATTTCTGGATAGTTTTCGGGATCCTTTCGGGATCCCGTCAGTGTAATTTCTGGACTTTTCCGAAGACTATTTCGGGATCATTTTGGGACCTCTCCAAGATCATTTCTGGTTGTATTTCGGGATCTGTCCGGGATGCCGTCAGGGTCATTTTGGGACTATTAGGTGATCATTTGAGGACCTTTCCGGCATCACTTCTGTATGGTTTTCATTGCGGAACTTTTTCGGGATCATTTGGGGTCCCTCCCAAGATCATTTCTGGATGATTTCGGGATCTGTCCGGGATCCCGTCAGGGTAATTTAGGGATGCGTTCGAGATCCCGTCAGTGTCATTTCGGACTATATCGGGATCGTTTCTGCATGGTTTACGGGATCCGTCCAGGCCCCTTAAGGGTAATTTCGGGACTATTAGGTGATCATTTGAGGACCTTTCCTGATGATTTTCGGGTATCCGTTCGGGATCCCGTCGGAATCAATGCGGGACTTTGTCGGAATCATTTGGGATCCCTTCCGGCATTATTTCTGGATGGTTTTTGGGATTTGTCCCGGGATCCGTCGGGTTATTTCGGGACCTTTTCGGGGTAATACGGGATCATTTGGGGATCCTCTAGGGGTCGTTTCGTGACTTTTTCTGTATTATTTCGGGATCATTTGGGGACCCTTCCGGCATAATTTCTTGATGGTTTGCCGGATCCATCAGGGTCATTTCGGGACCATTTTGGGATCTTTTGGGGACCCTTCCGAGATCATTTCTGGATCCGTCCGGGATGCCGTAGGAGCCATTTCGGGATTTTTTGTTACTTTTCCGGGATAGTTTTTTGACCCTTCCGGGATCATTTCTCATTTAGTTCTTTTTTTACTCAATTACAAAATAAAATGCATTAGACAGAAAAGCAAAATTTTAAACAGATAACTTGATAGCAGGCTAACGCGAATAGCCCATATATTTAAATTTCTCTCCTTGCGGACGGGCCGCGGTAAAGGCTAGTATATTATAAATGGGAAAGTTTGGATGTTTGGATGTCCAGACGTTTGTCTTTGTGCCTCAATCACGCAAGGAACGGCTGAACAGATTTCGATGAAATTTGCACACATATAGCCAATAGTCTAGAAGGATCTACTAGTTTATTATTTTTCAAAAGGGGGAGGTCCCCGCCCCCTAGGAACAGTTATAATTTAATTATTATCTTTTTTTGTATTTGTGACTGAATCACGCCAGAACGGTTACACGGATTTTGATGAAATTTGGGGACACACGAAAATAGTCTACTAGCGCAATTTTTTCGAACATGAAACGGGGGTGGGGGTCCCACGACCCCCTTAGAAAAACTACTTTTTAATAATTTTTACACATTATAACTTTACCTTTACTGACCTTCACCAATATTACCTAAATAGGTCAAATAAGTCGAGGGCTTACAAAATGAGTAGTGACACTCTCCGTCCCCCTCCCCCGTCTCCCCTTTCTCTCCCCTATGGTGTAAAATCTATAAATTGTTATAACTCAATATAATGTTCTCCCAAATCAATAATTTTTGTATCTGGCTCATACAGATCGAGATCTAAACAATTTTGGAAAAACGATCGGTGGTGCTCCCCGTCTCCTACCGCCATCCACCCTCCTTCAATTGTTTTTATTAGCACGCTTTTATTAGCTTTACCGGTATGTTTCTATGTAACATTTCTTTCGCTCCAACGCGCCTACTGCCTTATTAACATGGTTTTATAATTAGCTTCACCTTATTTGTAATCCCGTTAGGGTCATATCGAGACCCTTCCTGGATCATTTCTGGATGGTTTTCGGGATCGGGATCCCGCCGGGGTCATTTCGGGACTTTTTCGGGACTATTTGGGGATCATTTCGGGACTATTTCACGATCATTTGGGGACCCTTCCGGCATCATTTCAGGATGGTTTTCGGGACCCGTCCGGGATCCCGTCGGGGTATTTTCGGGATCATTTGCGTACCTTTGAGAGATAAATTCTTGATGGTTTCCGGGATCATTACGGGACCTTTTTTGGGTCATCTTGGGTCCCTTCCGCATCACTTCTGGATGGTTTTCGGGATCCGTCCGGAATCCCGTCGGGGCCATTTCGGGGCTATTTTGGGATCATTTGGGTATCTTCCGGCATCATTTCTGGATGGTTTCCGAGATCCGTCCGGGATCGCGTCCGGGGTAGTTTCGGGATTTTTTCTCAACTAATACGGGATCATTTGGGGACCCTTTCGGCATCATTTCTGGATGGTTATCGGGATCCCGTCAGGGTAATTTCGGGACTATTAGGGTATCATTTGAGAACCTTTCCGGCATCATTTCTGGATAGTTTTTCGGTATCCGTCCGGGATCCCGTCAGGGTAATTCGGGACTTTTTCGCGATCATTTGAGGTCCCTTCCGGTATCATTTCTGGATGGTTTTCGTCTGTCCAGTATCCGTCGGGGTCATTTCGGGACTTTTTCGCGACTAATGCAGGATCATTTCGCCATCAATTTTGGATGGTATTCGGGATCTCGGGATCCCGTCAGGTCATTTCGGGACTATTTGTGTTCATTTGGGAACCTTCCGGCATCATTTCTGGTTAGTTTCCGGGATTCGTCGGGGATCCCGTCAGGGTTATTTCGGGACTATTAGGGGATGATTTGAGGACTTTTCCGGCATCATTTTCTGGATAGTTTTCGGGATCCGTCCGGGATCCCGTCGGGGTCATTTCAGGACCTTTCGGGATCATTTGCGGTCCTTCCGGCATCATTTCTGGATGGTTTTCGGGATTCGACCGGGATCCCGTCGGGGTCATTTCGGTACTTTTTTTCGACTAATATGGGATCATTAGGGGAACCTTTCGGATCATTTCTGGATGGTTTTCGGGATACGTCCGGGATTCCGTCGGGGTCATTTCGGGACTTTTTCGGGACCATTTCGGGATCATTTGGGGACCCTTCGGCATCATTTCTGGAGGTTTTCGCGTTTCGTCCGGGATCCCGTCGGGTCATTTCTGGATCATTTAGGGAATTTTCCGGCATCATTTCTAGATGGTTTTCGGGATGCGTCCCGGATCCGTCAGGGTCATTTCGGGACTATTAGGGATCATTTGGGGACCTTTCCCGCATCATTTCTGGATTGTCTGGGATCCCGACGGGGTCATTTCGGCATCATTTGGGGACCCTTTCGGCATCATTTCTGGATGGTTTTTGGGATCCTTCCGGGATCCCGTCGGGGTCATTTCAGGACTATTTCGGGATCATTTAAGGTCCCTTCCGGCATCATTCCGGATGGTTTTCGGTATCCGTCCGGGAGCCCGTCCCGAGTCATTTCGGGACTACTTCGGGATCATTTGGGGTTCCCTTCGGCATCATTTCTGGATGGTTTTCGGATCCGCCTCGGATCCCGTCGGGGTCATTTCGGCATCATTTCTGAATGGTTTTCGGGATCCGTCCGGATCCCATCAGGGACATTTCAGGACTATTAGGGGATCATTTGGGGACCTTTCCGGCATCATTTCTGGATAGATTTCGTGATCCGTCTGGGATCCCGTCGGGGTCATTTCGGGACTATTTCGGGATAATTGGGGTACCTACCGGCGTAATTTCTGTATGGCTTTCGGGTTCCCGTCTGGGTTATTTCGTAACTTTTTCGGGATCATTTGGGGTCCCTTCCGGCATAATTTCTGGATGTATTTCGGGGTCTGTCCGGATCTCATCAATGGTCATTTAAGGATCCGTTCGAGATCCTGTCAGGGTCATTTCGTGACTTTTCTGTATTATTTCGACATCACTTCTTGATGGTTTGCCGGATCCATCAGGGTCATTTTGGGAACATTTGGGGACCCTTCCGAGATCATTTCTGGATCCGTCCAGGATCGTAGGAGTTATTTCGGGATTTTGTTGTTACTTTTTCAGGATAGTTTTGGGGACTCTTCCGCGATCATTTCTGGATCCGTGCGGAATCCCATCGTGGTCATTTGCGGACTATTTCGGGATCATTTGGGACCCTTTTGGAATCATTCTGTATGGTTTCCGCGATCCGTCGTGGATCCCTTCGGGGTCATTTCGGAACTTTTTCTGGACTATGTCGGAATAATTTAGGGACCCTTCCTGGATATTTTCTGGGTTGTTTGAGATCCGGCCAGGAGCCCGTAAGAGTCATTTCGGAACTTTTTGGGACTATTTCGATCATTTTGGTACACTTCAGGGATCATTCTGTGTGGGTCTCTGGATAAGTCTATAATCGTGTCGTTGTCATGTCGGGTTTTTGGACTATTCCCGGAACTTTTTATGCTTTCGTATACAGCAGCTATCGTTGTCTGAAAGATTCGAAGAGATCGGTCGTATATATAGCACATGTCCCCTACAACCGATTGTTCAGATAAGAAACTTTTCGAAATTTCTCTTCCTTCTAGAAGCTTCAAATTTCGCCATATGCTGTCGTATATAGCAACTATTGTTGTCTGATCATAGAGATCGGTGGAATATATAGAATATACCCCATATAAACTATTATTTCTGCCCCCTTTTAAACGGCTATAAGCTTAGAATTTCATAAATTCATCAAATACTTAAGTATACGTCATATATTGGTGAGATAAATGATTCGTGGCCATAGCTATTTCATGCAGACCACAAAAAAACGTAAAACTTGCATCCTCGCACAAATTAGCTACATATTTTACTTCCTTTATATTAGGTCGGTTGAATGTTTGTCCGCTTTTCATACAAATCTTGCAATCGATTTTTAAGTAATTTCTCATTGAGCTACAAACGTAAACCTTTACACATAGGTTAGAACACCGTGACAATGCAACAAAGGAAAAATTCCGTTAGGTGGCGCACGGATCGACATAATTACATAAGATTTGAAAATTTTCAAACCAGCTTATAAGTAACTTCTCGGTGAGCTAGAGACTTGAAATTTCAAACTTAATTCAGAGATGTTTTTTGAAAAATCGTACGAAAAGGATGGAATTTTGGGATTGATTTTAATGTAAGTTCTCATTGAGCTACAACTGTAAAACTTCACAGGTAGGATAAGACGCCGAGAAATTTAAGAAAAGGAGAAAAAAATTCCGTTAGGTGGAGCACGGATCGAAAGATAAGAATTTGGAAATTTGGTGTTTTGAGATCGATTTAAGTAACTTCTCATGAGCTACAAACATGAAACCTCAGAGACAGGTTAAGACACCGTGGCCAAGGAACAAAAGGAGAAAGAAATTCCGTAAAAAATTAGATATTAATTTGGAAATCGGGTTTTTAAGTAACTTTCGATGAGCTAGAGGCTAAAAATCTAGAGCTTAATTCATAGGTCGATGACAGCCCGCACGGGCGCATGGACTGAGATATTTAGAAAAATCAACGGAAAGGAGGGAATTTTGGGATTGATTTTTATGTAAGTTCTCATGAGCTAAAAGCGTAAAACTTAACAGATAGGTTAAGACACCGTGAAAATGTAAGAAAAGGAGAAAATAAAAATAAAATAAAAAATTTTAAGCACTTCCTTTATATAAATGGACAAAAATCAGCGAAAAAAGACATATTCTTGCTAAATTTTGATTTTTAATTTTGACATAGAAATCGCAAAAATATTTATGAGAAGTAAAAATATAAAGGTGTAGCTCCAATGATCGACTATAATATCTCCTTTCCTACCAGTGTTCCAATCCACTCCACTTTATTATTTTGACTTTTCGTACATATTTTTGCAATTTCTATGTCAAAATTTAAAAAATTAAAGTTTAGCAAAATATGTCTTTATAGTATAAGGAGACATTTTTCGCTGATTTTTGTTCTTTATTATTTTTATTTTTTTATTTTCAATTTATCTTAAAATGGCATTAGGTATGTACATCCGTTCACTACATATTCATATCTTATACAGCCGATTATTGGAAAGGTTATGAAGAAAGCCGAAGACAGTACCGTCCTTACTTGTTATTATTATTATTATTAGCATACTCGGTAGACGTGTCCTGCCCGAAAAACGGTTTGACTCCATTTGAAAAGTGGTCCACCGCTTCCCTTCCACGCTCTATTCCATCCTCGTTTAATTTTTCTTCCACTTCTATACCTCATCCCCTGTCCTTCCCTTAATTCCTTTAACTCAATTCCCTTCTCATTCTACTTCACACTCCCACTCGCACTCTACTCCTATTCTCACTTCGTTTTCAACCCTTACTCTCAATCTCACTTCCACTCACTACCTCTTCCTCATATAATTGTCCTCATAATCTAACCTCTATATCAAATATTGGATACCCTCTCAATATAGATATAGCGACTTGAAATTTTACCTAGTAATAGGCGCGGTACCCCTTTTCCCGTGATTCTGTACAGATTAATATATATAAGTACATACATAGAGTACATATACTCAATTTTCAATACTTGAACCAAACGGCCTCGGATTTTGACAAAATAAAACTTATATTACATGGACCACGCCGACACGCTCTCTTTTCTAAATTTTATATTAAGGGTGACCACGTAAAGCCACTGTGAACATTTTTTCAAGACTGGTTGTGTATTTTAGCGACCATAAAGCACACACATTATAAGGCTATTAAAACCTGTGTACAGTTTTTAACGAAGTCCAACAAAGCACTTATGCCCGGTATTTCAGTGATGGTTTAAACTCCAGCTATAAAGTTCACTAGAGTTTAACCCTGCCACTTCGACCGCCTAAGCTGAGATGAGCAGCAAAATTTTGTGTTATTGAACAAAATGGCAAGATTAAATAAACTATAATCAACTTTAACTGGGAATTAAATTCGCACTGAAAAAGCGGGCATTAGTAACACTAAGTCTTCAATCTCTTTGTCTTCTGAAAAGAGTATCTAGTTCGTTTTTCGCTCAAAAATTTGTATAGTCTGCCAGCAAGAATAATAGAATTTTGGAATATTCTCCACGTATTTATCAAAATCATTAACATATCATTCGTCACCATTAGTGCTATGCATCCAATTCCGCTACTATTATGCACGTACATATGTATTTAGTTTTAAATAAATAAATGAATCAGCTTAAACGAATCATAATGGAATTTCGCAAGATTTCTAAATAAACATAACAAACAATTGCACTTGCTACATTCATTGTGTATTCTTATTCTGGGTCCGCGTACATATTACATACTTAAGTGATGTATATAAATTTATTTAAAGGGGAAAACATGATACCATAACACCGATATCTTTGATGTGTAAACTTCTTGCTCACGGTATGGGCGAATTCTGAATGTAAGCGTCAGATGTAAGCGTAATAGTGTGCTATGTGGGCGATATGTAGAAAGATAAAATAACGAGCCCGACCTGTGCGCATCTTGCGCAACCAACATAAAAGTCTCTATGAAATATCAACATAAATCAGCTGTTCTATCAATCAATTAAAACATACAGCTTGCGCTGCGATCTAGCGTGCGGTAGCAACTGCCGGTAATGCAGTGCAAATATTCACAATAGTGCCATAGTACAAATAGATTTCTTTGTGCGCTCACAATCGTTTATTTTTAAAAAATTATTTTAGTAAAATATAGCTAAACAAATTTTCCCAAAGCTCGCTAATAGCCGAATCTCCATCATTACAACCAGAACTTTATTTATAGATTTGGATTCCAAATAAGGGCGAAAAAGGAACCGGCACATAAAAAACAGCAATTAGAAATAATATATCGTCGGCCCAATGCCAAACCCCCGAATGTGCATATTTCATGTGTTGAGAAAAACGCGGAAGACATTGTTAAAAATAGAGCTTTAGTTAATAGAGATTTAATTTTGTATTTTTCAACCACTATTGGAAGGTTTACTTTTGTAAACTACTAAGTAATGTTAATTGAAAAATGATTTTTATACTCAGCGTGCTTTGCACACAGCGTATATTAACTTTGATAGGATAACGGTTGGTTGTACAGGTATAAAGGAATCGAGATAGATATAGACTTCCATACATAAAAATCATCATTATCGAAAAAAAATTTGATTGAGCCATGTCCGTCCGTCTGTCCGTTAACACGATAACTTGAGTAAATATTGAGATATCTTCAACAAATTTGGTACACGAGCTTATCTGGACCCAGAATAGATGGTATTGAAATGACCGAAATCGGATGATAACCATGCCCACTTTTTATATATATAACATTTTGGAAAAACACAAAAAACCCTGATTATTTAGTAAATAATACACCTAGAATGCTGAAATTTGACATGTGGACTGATATTGAGACTCTTGATATGGCGTGGCACCGCCCACTTGTAATAAAATCAATTTTACAAATATTATTCATCATAAATTTAAACTCGTTAAACCTATCGTAACAAAATTCGGCAGAGAGGTTGCCTTTACTATAAGGAATGCTTTGAAGAAAAATTAACGAAATCGGTTAAGGACCACGCCCACGTTTATATAAAAGATTTTTAAAAGGGTAGTGGACGAATAAAATAAGCTAAAAAAATAAAAAAAATAAATGTGAGGCGCGATAACCTCCGAAGAGATCTAAGGCCGAGCTTCTCTTCCAATATACGTCGTGCTCCTCTTGATTTTTCCTACAAATTGGCCGGACGGGACCTACATGTTTTATGCCGACTCCGAACGGCATCTGCAAGGCAGATGAGTTTTCACTGAGAGCTTTTCATGGCAGAAATACACCGGAGCGCTTGCCAAACACTGCCGAGGGGCGACTCCGCTTAGAAACATTTTCTTCTAATTGAAAAATCTTATTTCTAAAATTTTGATGTTGCTTTGCCCGGGGTTTGAACCCACCATCACACCACGGTGTTCGCCCTATAAGCTATATCTTAGCGAAAAAGAGCTTTGTATCAATAGAATTTTACTTTCTAAATTGAATTATAAAATTAAATGGAAAACACTAGAATTTTTGAAAATGGGTGTGCTCCTTTTGTGACTAAGCAATTTTCTATGTTTCGGGAGCCATGACTCGACGAAGAATGAAATTGTGTAAACATATTTTCCATATAGCAGAAAACATTTCTTGTAAAAATGGACGATATCGGTTAAAACCGCGGCAAATTAGATTAAAACAAGTTTAAAAGGGTCGCAGACTAGAATAGTAAGCTATAATTTAGCAAAAATAGTTTTGAATTAATGATATTTCACTTATCAAGTTTTATTGTAAGAGGAAATGGGGAGACATTTTTTTAAACGGGCGGTGCCACGTGTTATGTAGAAAAGTAATTCATATGAAATGAAATGTGCAATGAAGCTCACGCTGAGTATATAATGTTCGGTTACACCCGAAGGTAGACACCTTTACTTGTTTAATTTTTTTCAAAAAAATGCACATTTTTGTTTGGCTTTGCATTGCAAAATTTGACATATAGAATATTTCGTTTAAACAAAGATAGCACATTCGTGACTTTGGCATTGTTACGACGATATATGATCATTAAAATAAAATTTAATTTAATTTCATTAAGGAAAAAAATAAAAAAAAATAGATTAATTGAAACGAAGCAAAATTAAATTAAAGGAAATCGATTGTATGTATTAAGCGGGGGTTGCCGTTATTGCTTTTAAATGTTTGAAAACATTGATTTGAAGCAATTTTTTGAAAACTTTAGACAACGTGACATCAGGACGTCTTGTCAGCTGTCGCCATGTCCTTCCTAATGTCACGTTGTTTAAATTTTTCCCAAATTAGTAAATAAATCAATTGTTATCGAAAGGTTTTGGATTCGTCATCGAAATATTATCGATATGTTATCGGATTTTTACCAATTTCTTATGGGAGTTTTATAGAAAAGTTATCGATATATTATCAAAATGATATCAATTTGTCATTGGGAGTTGTAGGTTTGGTATCGAAGTGTAACCAATTTGTTATCGGCATGTTATCGATTTGCTAACGACGACTCATCAGTTTATTATGAAACATATACCGATTACTCTTCAATATAAGAGCGGTGGACACAAGAAACCAATACTTTATTCTTTTAGCCGATATTAAACATTTTTGTTTGTAACGGCTTTTGAGATTTAGAAGAGCACAGTCTAACCTGATGTTGAACTGTTTCAAAGTATTAGAAAGGTAATTTAGTCTGCAGCTTATTTCAACAACTTTGATCTTATAAAAACTAGTCCAAATAATTGTGTAGTCTAAATCAAAAGCGAAACAAATCACAAGGAGAATGTTTAAGAAAAATTATATAACTTTTTTTTATTAACGGATAAGTCCCGGGATCTCGGGATTGGCATATCGGTCAAATTTGGCATCCCTAGTGCAGACGCACTAATAAAAAGCAGCCAATAAAACTTAAGGCGGAAGTTCTGAAATTGCAGTTTCGAAATCCATTTAAGCGCACGAAATATTCCGTACAATTTGATGATTTATTTACTAATCTGCTTGAATGAAAAATAAATTAATAGACCGAAATCAGATTTAATTATAAATTCTGCTTTAGAATTGCGACTGCAACAGAGTTTGTCTAGAGATATATGTAACTAATGGATTGTAGTAATAACTTTTGCAATAAAAAAGTTTTTGTGAACTTAACATTTGGTTCGTATCAGATAAGTCATATTTTATTAATGGAAGAGAGCTATGGCGTTAAACCCTAATAATAAGTGACTATTTCATTACCTGTCGAAAGATATAAATTGAAAACACTTCGAGGTAGTTGATTACTAAACTTTTCTCAAACATACTTTAAGTAACCTATCGTCTGATTCTAAAAATATATGAATTTGCCGTAGCCTCATACTTCTTGGCACATAAAGGATACTTCTGGGATCATATAGCGATACAATGGAGCGAGTGAGAAGATTGCTTTTAGAAATCAAGGGTGGGAAAACCGAAAACTATCGATTGCATGAGAAGCTCCTCAGCGGTAATCTTGCTTAGCTTTCCTGACCGCACATTCGACGCTGCACAGAATTGTGTGTCGCTTCAACTGTGGTGATTCGTAGGGCAACAATTTGTATACCCAGCTGTACTTGTACACAGGGTATTACAACTTTGATTGGATAACGGTTGGTTGTACAGGTATAAAGGAATCGAGATAGATATAGACTTCCATATATCAAAATCATCAGTATCGAAAAAAAATTTGATTTAGCCATGTCTGTCCGTTTGTCTGTCCGTCTTCTGTCCGTTAACACGATTACTTGGGTAAATATCGAGATGTCTTCACCAAATTTGGTACACGAGCTTATCTGGACCCAGAATAGATTGGTATTGAAAATCTGATGATAACCACGCCCACTTTTTATATATATAACATTTTGGAAAACACAAAAAGCCTGATTATTTAGTAAATAATACACCTAGAATGTTGAAATTTGACGTGTGGGCTGATATTGAAACTCTTGATAAAAATTTTTAAAATGGGCGTGGCACTGCTCCTTTTGTGACTAAGCAATTTTCTGTGCTTCGGGAGCCATAACTCGAAGAAAAATTAGTTCAGAATAGAACCATATGTATATGTATTATTGCGCAGCCTTGTAACACTATTAAGCACACAAATCAAACAACAACAGCATTTCAAGTGTACAGCTGGGTATGTAATGTTCGGTTTCACCCGAACTTAGACTTCCTTACTTGTTTTAAATTAATTTTTGGGTGTTTTAGTGAACCTTATATTACTTTATGCCAATCACCAGTTACACCTAAAGTTTTATTATTGGGGCGAGCACTTAGGCTCTGAGGTTTTGGCTGTTTTTTGAGCCACCTCATTTTGGGTTGAAAACCCCCGATTTAGGATCCAAATTAAAACCTAGATCTATAGAATGTTGCTGTAATCCAAGGAAGAATTGGTGCATAAGCATCTAGGCAGCCACGTCGCCACTTTTGACGGATATAGATTCGAAACTGCGAAGGATTTCGTCTATTTGGGAGCCAGCAGTAACACCAAAAAGAATATCAGCTTAGAAATCGAAAGAGGTATAATGATGAACTCTATGAGCTTTACGCAGCTTTGACCAAAACTCAAATGCTTCGCTGGCTATGTCAGGTAATGCGAATGGACGAAGACGCTCCGGCCAAGAAAGTATTTCAGTCGGTATTGCAATATGGATGCAGTGTAAAGAGGGAGAGGCAGGTGGTGGAAGACTTGACCTCCCTTGGTGCCAGTTATCGCTTAGGCGGTTAAATGTCAATTAACGATGATGATGGTGGGCTTTATAATATTTCGCATTCAATGGTTAGTGAAACAGTTATGGTTGCAATTTTTGACTTTTGGACTGAAGATGCTGAAAATGTGTAGCATCTCTTCTATGACAAGGCTTTTCTTCACCGTGAGCCGAAGGTGAGCGACAATCCTAGCTGTCGATCCTATTTCCACAGCAGCGAACAGCAGTATTTGGCGAGGTAATTCTCTTTCACCAAAACTTCAACGAACGAACTCAAGATATATGGGTCATTATTCTGAATTAAATAGGGAATTCCAAATTATAATGATGGTGCGCTGTCCTTCAAACCACTGGAAAAATGTTGCTATTAGCTGAGTTCCAATGAACACGACACTGATACGGTTTTGATATTTATCTGGATAGATTTTGGATCTACGGGATTGCTCTACGATTTCGTTTTTTGTGGTAGATTTTTGACAGCTTAGCTTTTTTACTTGGTAGTGCTAGTGTGACAAGTAATAGTAATTATTAGTTTGATCATTTGTTTCGAATTAAAAAGAAAATGTTGAGGGGCGATTCTGGAAAAAGATTTCATGAATTGAAATCTGCTAACTCTCATTGAACTGATTTAGACCGGTTCAGTGAGATTTTAGCGTCATTGCAACACCCTTATTGAATGCAGGGTTATAATTGTTATAATTCAAGCTAAGCCACAGCAGTGACGTAGTGAGGTTTTCCTACGCCCGGGGAAAAATATTTTTTGATCGTAATACATATGTTAAAATCAGTTTTAATTTGCTGAATGAACGTTTGTAGCTAGTAATTAATACTGAGATTGTACAGAGTATTTGAAGAGCCAATCGCAAGTTTGGAAAAACATCTTTTCCATACGAGATAATAAAAATAAGTAATTCTAACGGAGTTTTAGGTTCAATTTCTTTTCTACTGCGAAGTAATATCCTGCAGTCACATATTTCGATAAAAAGTTCTGGTCCATCGAAATCTGTATTGTAACGAATTTTGGGAAATTCCACTTATTCCAAGCCTTCTGCTAAC
>JARSSU010010202.1:0-64577 GCA_029619165.1 Eurosta solidaginis | reverse complement strand
ACGTAATACAAATTCTAAACCAGTTAAACAAATAACTTTTGTTCTACCAAAATAACAAATTGTTATGTTTATTCTAGCAAATGAAATTAGTGCGTATATTCTCTTATTTTTATACTCAGCTGTGTAGAGCTCACAGATTATATTAACGGTAATCCGTAACGGCATAAACTAATCGAGATAGATATAGACATCTATATATCTAAATGATCTGGGCGAAAAAAGAAATTTATTTAGCCATGTCCGTCCGTCCGTCCGCCCGTAAACACGATAACTTGAGTAAATTTTGAGGTATCTTGATGAAATTTGGTGTGTAGGTTCCTGGGCAATCATCATTTAAAATGAACGAAATCGGACTATAACCACGCCCACTTTTTCGAAATCGAAAATTTCGAAACAGCGAAAAAGTGCGATAATACATTACCAAAGGCGGATAAAGCGATAAAACTTGGTAGGTGGGTTGGCCTTATGACGTAGAATAGAAAATTAGTAATTTGAAAGTTTTGCAAGCCGTAATTTAGCAGTCGTTAAAGATGTCATGATGAAGTTTGGCAGGAACGTTAGTCCTATTACTATATATGCGCTAAATAAAAATTAGAAAAATCGGATGACGAACACGGCCCACTAAAAAAATTTTTTTTAAGTTAAAATTTAACAAAAATTTAATATCCTTACAGTATATAAGTAAATTATGTCAAACATTCAACTCAAGTAATGATATGGTGCAACAAAATACAAAAATAAAAGAAAATTTCAAAATGGGCGTGGCTCCGCCCTTTTTATTTAATTTGTCTAGAATACTTTTAATGCCATAAATCGGACAAAAATTTACCAATCTTTGTGAAATTCGGTAGGGACATAGACTCTATGACGATAACTGTTTTCTGTGAAAATGGGCGAAATCGGTTGAAGGCACGCCCAGTTTTTATATACAGTCGGCCGTCTGTCCTGCCGACTCGGCCGTTAACACGATAACTTGAGCAAAAATCCATATATCTTTACTAAACTTAGTTCACGTACTTATCTGAACTCACTTTATCTTAGTATTAAAACCGGGCGAAATTCTACAATGACCACGCACACTTTTTCGATATCGAAAATTTGGAAAAGAATGCCATAATTCTATACCAAATACGAAAAAGGGAAGAACATGGTGCGGGGATTGGTTTTTTGACGAAAAATATAACTTTAGAAAAAGCTTTGTAAAATGGGTGTGACAGCTACCATATAAGTAGAAGAAAATGAAAAAGTTCTGCAGGGCGAAATGAAAAGCCCTAGGAATCATGGCAGGAATACTGTTTGTGGTATTACATATATAAATAAATTAGCGGTACCCGACAGATGATATTCTGGGTCACCCTGGTCCACATTTTGGTCGATATCTCGAAAACGCCTTCACATATACAATTAAGGGCCACACCCTTTTAAAACCCTCATTAATACCTTTAATTTGATACCCATATCGTACAAACACATTCTAGAGTCACCCCTGGTCCACCTTTATGGCGATATCTCGAAAATCCGTGTACCTGCAGAGCTAAGGTACACACCATTTTAAAATACTCATTAACACCTTTCATTTGATACCCATACCGTACAAACACATTCTAGAGTCACCCCTGGTCCACCTATATGGCGATATCTCGAAAAGGCGTCCACCTACAGAGCTAAGGCCCACTCCGTTTTAAAATACTCATTAGTACCTTTCATTTGATACCCATACCATAAAAACGCATACTAGAGTCACCCCTGGTCCACCTTTATGGCGATATCTCGAAAAGACGTCCACCTACAGAGCTAAGGCCTTTTAAAATACTCATTACCTCCTTCCATTTGATACCCATGTCATACAAATACATTCCAGAGTTACCCTTGGTTCATTTTCCTAAATGCTGAGTATGTAATGTTCGGTTACATCCGAACTTAGCCTTCCTTACTTGTTAATTTTTTATGGCTAATGCGTCAAGCGTAATACAAATTCTAAGTCAGTTAAACAAATAGCTTTTGTTCTACCAAAATAACAAATTCAAGGTTGTTATGTTTATTCCAGCAAAATGAAATTAGTGCGTATATTCCATTATTTTTCAAAGGAAAATTTAATTGTGCTTTATTGTTGGCTTCTATATTTGTACAGTTAAATTGTGGTATTAACTTCACATAGGTTAAGTTATACGTGTACTATATGGCCACATTTTTAACCTTTTCACGCATAGTGGACACTCGTGTCCCAAAAATATTTCCTTGTATAGCAAAAAGGCTAGGAAATATTTCACTAGTGTTTTTCGTTATAAGTTACTTAATCTTACCTGAATGTATACATCCGAACCGACTTTCATTTAAAGTGTTTATTTGTGTGTATTTCTACTTTTTGGATACCCAATCCAAAAAGTAATCAACTGGCAACACTAAATGAAACTCGAAGGAGTTTGATAGATAATTGTAATAACGTTGAGTAAGAAGATGAACAGCCGAAGCAGACGCTTTTATTCACATATATTTTATAACTTGTAACTTTGTTTAATGATTTGATAATTCTAGTGAAATAAACCTAATTTATATTGTCTTGGTAATAAGAAACTTGTGATAACGTTACAACAAAAATTGGCGATGAGGACAAAAACTGTGACGAGAGTGAAAATATACGACTACTATAAATTGGGGTGATCATGTCGGAGACAATTGAACGAGTTTAACACGTCTGCTAACACAGCAAAGTGAAACACAGAAAGCTACACAAGAGCTTCTTAAAAATGTAATGGCAGAAATTACCAATAATCGTACAGCAAACGTAGCACCGGCAACAATAGCCTCACAGGGAGCAGTTGATGGCCATTCTATCAAGCAAATTCAAGAATTTGTATAAGCACCTGAAGAAGACCACGCATTTGAGACTTGGTATACGAGGTACCAAGAGATATTCGAACAAGATGTTGAACACTTAGCGATGCAGATAAAACAACGCTTTTGCTGCGTAAAGTCAGTTCCGCAGTTTACCAGCAATACACACATATAATTTTGCCGGCTAAACCAAACGAAATAATTTCAAAGGTACTGTAAGTAAGCTAACGTCCATGTTTGGAGAAAAGCAAACACTTTTTGGCATTCGTTACAAATGTTTCCAAACAGTTAAAAACGATTTGGAAGACTACACATCGTACATAGCAAGACTAAATAAACAATGTGAGAATTTGAGCTGACTACATGCAGAAACGATAATCTCAAATGCTTAATATTTGTTAGCGGTCTACAAGCTACAGAAGATGAAATTTTTCGTAATGAAATTCTTAAGATGCTGGATGAGAAAAACCCAGTAAACAGGTTACTTTGGATTTAATCAATGCTGAAATTTAACGAATACTCCAACGTCAGAAAGATAACAAGATGATTGGGAATACTTCATCAAATACACACGTAGTTCGTACGCAGGTATATCAGAACCACAATCAGTCAAAAAAGATGTTACAAAACCGCCACCGCTCTCCATGTTGTTTTGCGGAGGAATGCACTATGCTCAATTTTGTTCTTATGCGAGTCACAAGTGTATACAATGTAGAGTTACGGGTCATAAAGAGGATATTGCACTGCAAAGAAAAACAATACGTTCAAACCAAGGCGAATTCATTATAGGTGGTGTTATCCCATCAGCTGATTGCTTCTTCTTGATAATTTTCCATACAAGCCTTGTACAACAAAATGTCAGTTAATCGAAATCTATGAAATTTTCTTTTGACTTGACATTCATCTGTGGCGGCGAATTGATTGAATTCGCTTGGCTACCACCTGGTATAGATTCGCCTTGTTCAAACGTAAAAGCAAACAGCAAAAAGACAGTTCGCAACAGCAGCAACAACAACAACGGATTGTGAAAACACAATAACCAAACAAATGTCGAAATCAACTGAGTCAGCTGCGCAAACGAGAATTATACCGATTTCTCACAACTAAGAAGGCACATAGAAGTTTGCGTTAATGGCGTCAAAGCACAACTTCAGTTGGACATAGCTTCAGATTGCACCATGATTTCGGAAAGTTTATGGAAGCATATAAACATGCCAACATTGTGTACAACCAAGCATACAGCACGTGACGATAACTGTAACAAAATTGAGTTCAAGGGCGAATTTTTCGCTAGCACCGCACACCAAAGTGAAGCAAAAACAAGTAAGGAGGGTAGGTCGGGTGTAACCGAACATTACATGACTCAGTTTGAGAGCTATGCCGACACATAAGGAAATCACCTGTAGAAAAGGAACCGAGGAAACCCTGGAATGTGGATCAATATGAAAGGCGTTAAGAGTATTTTATGGGGAGTGACATGTTCTATAAGGTGGATGCCATTTAGGGATATAGCCATAAAAGTGGATCAGGGTTGACATCTAGAATGCGTTTGTACATATGGGTTTCAAATGAAGGTGTTTAATGAGTTATTTTAAAAGGGAGTAATCCTTAGTTCCCTAGGTGGATCGCCCATTTCGAGATATCGCCACAAAGGTGGCCAGGGGTGACCCTAAATGTTGTTTGTACAAAGATGGGACAAAAAATGTGTTCACTGAGTATTTTAAAAGGGGTAATCCTTAGTTCCATAGTGGACGCCTTTTCGGGGGGGGCGATATCGCCATAAGGTGGACCAGGGGTGACTATAGAACGCGTTTTGCTACGATATGGTGTCAAATGAAGGTGCTAATGAGTATTTTAAAGGAGTAATCCTTAGTTTTCCATAGGTGTACGCTGTTTCGGGGGGGAGAGGAAGTATATCGCATAAAGTGGACCAGGGTACCCTAGATTTTGTTTTGTAGCCATATGGGTATCAAAGAAAGTGTTTATGATTATTTTAAAAGGGAGTAGTCCTTAGTGCCATATGTGGACGCCGTTTCGAGATATCGCCATAAAGTGGGCAGGGGTGACCTAGAATTGTTTGTACAATATGGTATCAAAAGAAAGGTGTTAATGAGTATTTTAAAAGGAGTGGGCCTTCGTTCTATAGGTGTTCGCCTTTTCGAGATATCGCCATAAAGGTGGACCAGGGTGACTTTAGAATATGTTTTTACGATATGGGTATCAAATGAAAGTTTAATGAGTATTTTAAAAGGGCGTGGGGCTTAGTTTATAGGTTGGACGCCTTTTCGAGATATCGCCTAAAGGTGGACCAGGGGTGACTCTAGAATGAGTTTGTACGATAGGGTATCAAATAAAGGTATTAATGAGAGTTTAAAAGGAAGTGGGTGAAGTGCGTTTTCCAGATATCGACCAAAAGTGGACCGGGTGACCCAGAACATCATCTGTTGGATACAGCTAATTAATTATATATGTTAATACCGCCAAGATTTAAGGTTTTTTATTCGCCCTGTAGAACTTTTTCATTTTCTTCTACTTAATATGGTAGGTGTCACAACCATTTTATAAAGTTTTTCATAAAGTTATATTTCGCGTCAATTAAAAACAATCCAATTACCTTACCATGTTTCATGCTTTTTTTCGTATTTGGTATAGAATATGGCATTTTTTCATTTTCGTAATTCTCGATATCGAAAAAGTGGGCGTGGTCATAGTCGGATTTCGTCATTTTCATACCAAGATAAAGTGAGTTCAAAGTAAGCACGTGAACTAAGTTCATTAAAGATATGTCGATTTTTGCCCAGTTATCGTGTTAACGGCCATGCGGAAGGACAGACGGACGCCTGTGTATACAAAACTGGGCGTGGCATCAACCGATTTCGCCCATTTCACAGAAAACAGTTAATGTCATAAAATCTATGCCCTACCAAATTCAAAAGGATTGGTTAATTTTTGTTCGACTTATGGCGTTAAAAGTATCCTAGACAAATTACATGAAAAAGGGCGGAGCCACGCCCATTTTGAAATTTCTTTTATTTTGTATTTGTTGCACCATATCATTACTGGAGTTGAATGTTGACATAAGTTACTTATATACTGTAAAGATATTAAATTTTTGTTTAAAATTTTACTTTAAAAAATTTTTTTTTAAAAGTGGGCGTGGTCCTTCTCCGATTTTGCTAATTTTTATTAGGCGTACATATAGTACATAGAAGTAACGTTCCTGCCAAATTTCATCAAGATATCTTCAACGACTGCCAAATTACAAGCTTGCAAAACTTTTAAAATTACCTTCTTTTAAAAGTGGGCGGTGCCACACCATTGTCCAAAATTTACTAATTTTCCATTCTGCGTCATAAGTTCAACTCATCTACTAAGTTTCGTCGCTTCAGCTGTCTTTGTAATGAATTATCGCACTTTTTCGGTTTTTCGAAATTTTCGATATCGAAAATAGTGGGCGTGGTTATAGTCCGATATCGTTCATTTTAATAGCGATCTGAGATGTGTACTCAGGAACTGCATACCAAATTTCTCAAGATACCTCAAAATTTACTCAAGTTATCGTGTTAACGGGCGGACGGACGGACGGACGGACGACGGACATGGCTCAATCAAATTTTTTTTCGATCCTGATTATTTTGATATATAGAGTCTATATCTATCTCGATTCCTTTATTATGTACAACCAACCGTTATCCAATCAAACTTAATATACTCTGTGAGCTCTGCTCAACTGAGTATAAAAATGAAAGTGTTAGCCACTTGTCGATGGTCTCAATATCGTAGGCGACAGATTTCTTCGAAGAATTTGGTCTTGGGATATACCTACAATTCATTTTGTTTGAAGGTACAAATCTCAGAAAATGAAGTAGCGCAAATAAGAAAATTCAAGTCAGAATTTCCAACAGTTTTCCGTAAAGAGCTGGAAACTGCGAGAAAATTAAAATTCATCTACCATTAAAAAATATTATTCCGAAATTTTGTCCAAAACGTCCAGTCCCGTATGCAGTAACAATCGTGGTGGAAGCAGAGTTAAACCGACTTCAGGATGCAGGCGTCATTATAACCAACAACATATTCAGATTGGGCAGTAATAGTCAAACGTCCCAAATGGTAAAATCAGAATCTGTGCTGACTACTCAACCAGTATCAAACGCACGTGTAGACCACACTTTCATCCATTACCATTACTAGAACACATCTTCATAAATCTCGAAGCTCGTAAGTATTGTGAAGAATATTAGTGACACTAATTGATACTCACATCACTAGTCTGACGCTAAGTAAATCAACTCACCTATACACGCGGATATGAGAAGCTATAAACGTAGTTATAGCTGGTAATTTTAAAGCTGGTAACTAACTAGTAAATTCTAGAAATAGAAACGCTTAGAAATATGCCAACGAGGAAACCAAACAGTGCAAAAGCAACAACAGCTGGGGCACGAGGATTCAGTTGGATTTAAGCACGCTATCTGTCGAGAAGTAGTAGTTCTTTAATAAAGGCTATTTTGCATTATTGAATAGTGGAGTTATTTATTCAAAAGTTTAGTGATTCGAACGTTAGTAGAAGTTGCAGGTAAGCGGAATTGCATTAAATTCGTTTGCAGTATTTTACACGTTTTGATTTTAATGATGCGTATATGCAATTCGATGTTGCGAAGTCACCAAAATTATTCTAACCATAAATACACTTCGGGGCTTATATAAATTCAATACTCTTGTACCCGGAATCAAATTGGCACCACCTGCATTCCAACAAGCAACAGAGAAAGTTTTAGCAGGCGCTCAAGAAGCAACACCATATTTAGACGACGTTATTGTAGCAAGTAGTAATTTCAGTCAATATGTTAAATGGATTAGAAAAGTACTACAGCGTCTATCAGAGTACAATATTACCGAGAATTATGAAGAATGTGAGTTCTTCAAAGAAAAATTAAATATTTAGGTCATATGTTGATGCAGAGGGCATCCGTCCTGACCGTTATTGTTAACGAACTTGGGGCCTTTCTTGGTTCAGTAAATTTTTATGGTAATTTCATTTCAGTCATGAGATCGATTGAGCACCGCTTGATGAATTGTTACAAAATACAAAAGACATGGTATTGGTCAACAAAATGCGAAGAATCATTTCAAAAGTTCAAAACTATTTTAACTTCAGACTTGATGCTTACACAATAACCAATTATAGTGGCAGCAGATGCTTCTATGCAGGGCCTTGGAGCAAAAATTTCTCATATTATGGCTGATGGAACAGAAAACCCTGTGGCACACGTATCAAGATCACTGACACCCGCCAGAAAAAACTATAGCCAAGTTGAAAAAGAGGCACTTGCTTAGTTTTCGCAGTAAAAAAATTTCACCGCATGGTGTATTGTCAAAAGTTTATACTACGTACCGACCACAAACCATTACTTTCAATTTTCGGATCAAAAAAAGGCATTCCGGTACACTCATCGAGTAGACTTCAGATGCGGGCTCTCACGCTAATGTCGTATGATTTACCGATAGAGCACATAATACTGAAAATTTTGGAAATGTCGACATGCTATCAAGGTTGATACCAACAAAGCAAGCTGATGATGAAGATTTTGTTATAGAATGTGCTACATTAGAATATAACATCAGATCAATCGTAGATGAAAGTTTAAATACACTACCAGTTACTCACCATATGATTGACGAATCTACACGAACAGTGCGTCTTGTTACAACAAGTAACACGTCAGGTTCAAACAGCCTGAGCCAAAGATGCAAAATCACTGCAAAGCAACGAATTAATGCTGTATTTCAATCGCAGGGAATCACTTTCAATTGTTGATAACATATTATTACATAGTGATCGTATTGTTGTGCCATCGACATATCAAAATCGAATTTTGAAAACTATACATAAAGGTCATCAGGGACAACAGCGAATGAAAGCTATTGCACGCAGTCATGTGTATTGGCCGAATATAGATAAAAACATTGAAGATTATGTGCGCACCTGTGAAAAATGCCAGCTCAATGCTAAAACCCCCACGAAATCTAATTTAAGTTCGTGGTCCATTGCAGAAAGATCAATGCAGCGTATTCACATTGATTTCGCAGGCCCTATTCGTTCAAAATACTATCTAATTATAGTTGATTCAATTTCAAAGTATTCTGAAGCATATCAGTGTACAACAATATCAACCGTCAAAGTCAAAGAAATACTATCAGATTTTTTCAACCGTTTCGGTTATCCAGAATATATCGTATCGGATAATGGGACGCAATTTACCATTGCAGACTTTGCACGATTTTGTAAGGAACGAAACATAAGACATCTAAAAACAGCTCCATACCATCCTCAAAGTAATGATCAAGCAGAAAGATTCGTAGACACAGTAAAGCGAACCTTAGAAAAATATTTTGCAGAAGAAACGAAAGATAATTCAAATCTTCAAGAATTTCTATTACAATATCGGTCAACACCAAATCCAAATTGTGGGGAGGGAAAAACACCCGCAGAATTATTCCTTGGTAGAAAAATTCGTGCAGAATTAGATTTTGTAAAGAAACCACAATTTGAGAATATGCAAAAGAATACAAAAATGGAAGCGCAATTCGACAAAAATATGGTACTAAACTCCGACAGTTTGATGTAAACGGGAAAGTTTTTGTGAAAGAATTTAAAAACAACAAAATGATATGGTAACCTGACATAGTACTAAACAAGATTGGCAGCGTTAAATACAACATCGAAGTTACTGAAAATGATAGAACTAGAAATGTTAAGTCACACGCAAATCAAATTCGAAAGCGCGCTTTTGACACTGATCAATCTCAAACCGAACTTGTTCCCAATGGTCAATACAGCCAGGAAATGCAGATTCAGGGCAGCAAGAGAGTAAACGCGAATATGGAAGAAGCTGATATAACATCCACAAATATTCGATGGTCCAATCGTACTAGGTGTCCTCCAGCTTTGCATCAGCAATACGCGATCTAGCTAAGAGGGAGATGTTGGATATCCTATCCAAAAAGTAATCAACTGGCAACACTAAATGTAACTAGAACGAGTTTAACAGTGATTTGTAATAATGTTGAGTAAGAAGATGAAGAGCACCCGAAGCAGACGCTTTTAATTCACACATATTTTATAACTTTTAATTTTATTTAATGTATTTGATAATTCTAATGAAATAAACCTAATTTATATTGTCTTGGTAATAATAAACGCGTGATAAGGTAACAACACTATTATGAAAAGCTTTTCAGTGAAAATGCATCTTCCTTGCATCAGCTTCCGTTTGGAATCGGCATAAAAAAAATAGGTCACATCTGTAATTTGTGGGGAAAATCAAAATGGAGCAAGATGCAAATTCGAAGACATTTTTTTTAATTCAGGAGAGTCTTTAGTTGTTCCATGTGCAAATTTTAAGCCGAAATTCAAAACCAACGAATATTGATAATGATTTTTGTCTGGGTCTTAGAATAGTGAGGAGAAAATGAAAACATCAAACAAAAATGTATGTTTACATGAATCCGAAATCGTAAAGTTTTCGTGGTGACACTGATGAAGGTTCATCTTCAAAAAGTCTTCCAACAATACCACCAGCTCTGTATAAAAGTCTAGATTATTTAAACAACTTCGATATCGGTACCGTGAATAATGAGTTTTTGCGATCTGAAGAAGTCAACGAAATAATTCGTCGAGGTCATCAAAAGTGTCCTATTATTTTTCCACGTGATTGTCATGACGATGACGGTGTCCCAAAAATATTTACTTGTAAACAAAAAGGCTAGAAATATTTTACTAGTTTTTATAAGTAGTAAGGAAATGGGGATTCCAGCTCAAATGGTGAAAGGAAAAATGTGAAAGGAAAAGTATATACACACCGACACACATATATATACACCAAAACAATTCCGCTAGGTGGCGCATCCGTTCTTCCGGTTTGTGTTCTGGCTGATCTTCTGCTAGGTGGCGCATCCGTTCAAAACCGCAAATGTGTATGTGTGTGTCTATGTGAACTTTGTGAACCCGTAAGAAATCGAGCGACTGATACTGATCAGATACTGGTCTGATACTGATCTGATACTGATACTGACTCGGACTATAAGCAGATCAGACGGATCTGATACGATCTGATCAGTATCTGATCAGTATCAGACAGTCTGATCAGATACGGATCTGATACCGATCTGTCGCTCGATTTTTTGCTGGGTTCACAAAGTTCACACACACACACACACACACACATTGGCGGTTTTGAACGGATGCGCCACCTAGCGGAAGATCAGCCAGAACATAAACCGGAAGAACGGATGCGCCACCTAGCGGAATTGTTTTGGTGTATATATATGTATGTCGGTGTATATATAGTTTTCCTTTCACATTTTTCTTTTCACCATTTGAGCTGGAATCCCTATTTCCCTACTACTCCCCCATTTAACGATCCTCTCCTGAGCGGCTAAGTGGTTGGTGAAGCATAAAGCTCTAAGCTTTTTCTTTTCAGACACAAACCGGAAGATCAGACAGAACAAAAATCGGAAGATCAGCCAGAACACAAACCGAAAAAACGTATGCGCCACCTAGCGGAATTGTTTTGCTGTATATATATGTGTGTCGGTGTGTATATACTTTTCCTTTCACATTTTTCCTTTCACCATTTGAGTTAGAATCCCCATTTACATACTACTTTTATACTCAGCGTGCTTTGCACACAGAGTATATTAACTTTTATGGATAACGGTTGGTTGTACAGGTATAAAGGAATCGAGATAGATATAGACTTCCATATATCAAAATCATCAGTATAGAAAAAAATTTGATTGAGCCACGTCCGTACGTCCGTCCGTTAACACGATAACTTGAGTAAATTTATTCATCTCATCGCTATTTAAAATGAACGCTATCGGACTATAAGCACTCCCACTTTTTCGATATCGAAAATTTCGAAAAATCGAAAAAGCGCGATAATTCATTACAAAAGTCGGATAAAGCGATGAAACTTGGTAGGTGGGTTGAAATTATGACGCAGAATCGAAAATAAGTAAAATGTTGTACAATGGACGTGGAACCGCCCACTTATAAAAGAAGGTAATTTCAAAGTTTTGCAAGCTGTCAGTTGGCAGTCGTTGAAGATATCAAGATGAAATTTGGCAAGAACATTACTCCTATCACTATATGTGTGCTTAATAAAAATTAGCACAATCGGACGCAGAACACGCCCACTTTAAAAAAATTTTAAAAGTCAAATTTTAAGAAAAAATTAAATATCTTTACAATATCTAAGTAAATTATGTCAACATTTAACTCCAGTAATGATATGGTGCAACAAAATACAACAGTAAAAGAAATTTTCAAAATGGGCGTGGCTCCGCCCTTTTTCATTTAATTTGTCTAAAATACTTTTAATGCCATAAGTCGAACAAAATTTACCAATCCTTATGAAATGGTGAGGTCAAAGCCTCTATGACGATAACAGTTTTCTGTGAAAATTGGAGAAGTTGAAGCCACGCCCAGTTTTTATGACAGTCGACCGTCTGACCTTCCGCTCGGCCGTTAACACGATAACTTCATCAAAAATCTATATATCTTTACTAAGCTTAGTTCACCTACTTATTTGAACTCACTTTATCTTGGTGTTAAAAATGGGCAAAATCCAAATATTACCACGCTCACTTTTTCGATATCGAAAATTTCGAAAAATGAAAAAAATGCCATAACTCTATACCAAATACGAAAAAAGGGATGAAACATGGTAATTGGATTATTTTATTGACGCCTTCACATATACAATTAAGGGCCACTCCCTTTCCAACCTTCACTAATACCTTTCATTTGATGCCCATATCGTACAAACAAATTCTAAAGTCACCCCTGGTCTATCTTTATGGCGATATCTCGAAAAGGCATCCACCTATAGAACTAAAGCCCACTCCATTTAAAATACTCATTAACAGCTTTCGTTTGATACCATATCGTACAAACATATTCTAGAGTAGCCCCTAGTCCACCCTTAAGGCGATATCTCGAAAAGGCGTCGAACTAAGAACTAAGGCCCACTCACTTTAAAAAATATTCATTAACACCTTTCATTTGATGCCCATATGGTACAAACAAATTTTAGAGTTTCCCCTGGTCCACCTTTATGGCGATATCCCCAAATGGCGTCCACCTATAAATCTATGGCCCATTCCCTTTTAAAATACTCGTTAATACCTTCCACTTGATACCAATGTCATACAAACACATTCCAGGGTTAACCTAGGTTCATTTTCCTATATGGTGAATTTCCCGTATTTTGTCTCCAAAGCTCTCAGCTGAATATGTAATGTTCGGTTACACCCGAAACTTAGCCTTCCTTACTTGTTTCGTTATAAGTTACTTAATCTTATCTGAATGTATAGATCCGAACCGATTTTCACTTAAAGTGTTTATTTGTGTGTATTTCTACTATGAAAGATTTTCAGTGAAAATGTATCTTCCTTGCATCAGTTTCCATTTGGAATTGGCATAAAACAAATAGGTCCCATCTGCTAATTTGTAGGGAAAATCAAAAGGGAGCAAGACGCAAATTCGAAGACATTTTTTTTAATTCAGGAGAGTCTTTAATTGTTCCATGTGCAAATTTTAAGCCGAAATTCAAAACCAACGAATATTGATAATGATTTTTGTCTGGGTCTTAGAATAGTGAGGAGAAAATGAAAACATCAAACAAAAATGTATGTTTACATGAATCCGAAATCTTAAAGTTTTCGTGGTGACACTGATGAAGGTTCATCTTCAAAAAGTCTTCCAACAATGCCACCAACTCTGTATCAAAGTCCAGATTATTTAAAGACATCGAAATCGGTACAGTGAATAATGAGTTTTTGCGATATGAAGAAGTCAACGAAATAATTTGTCAAGGTCATCAAAAGTGTCCTGTTATTTTTCCACTTGATTGTCATGACGAGGCATTTCCTACCTCGTTTTTAAATAGAATCTTTCCAAATGGAGAGAAAGTGGAGCGTGACTGGTTAGTGTGGAGTGCCAGTAGCAATGCTTTTTATTGCCTGCCATGTCGTCTGTTAAGCACCATACTTTAAATCGACCTAAAATTTGTTGTGCGGATATTCGAAATTCCAGGTATGGAAGAAGCTATACGATAAACTGCCATCACACGTAAATACTCAAGATCACATAAATGTTATATTCAATGGCGATCTTTCCAAAATCTAATTCAAAAGGAGCTGCAATTGATACACTTATCAATGAGCACCTAATCACTGAAACTCAAAAGTGGAAAGAAATTTTATATAGAATTTTGGACACTATTTTATTTTGGGTGAAAGAGGCCTAGCTTTCAAAGGCGAAACTATATATCTTGGTGTACGAAACTGTGGACATTTTTTGGGCATCTAAGATCTCTTAAGCCATTATGATTCGATACTTAGAGATCATTTGGAGAAAGTTAGGATTTCACAACAGCAGCACAAACGTTTACAAGTTCACTATCTTTACCCAGACATTCAGAACGAGTTTGTAGAAATTTGTGCAAAGCACGTGAGGGAAACTATATTAGATCAAAGCAAGAAAGCCAAGTATTTTGTATTATGGTTGATGCTATCTATGCCTGATGCTAGTCACGTTGACTACGTTCATTTTTGCGCTAACTCCATTTCAATTCGACAGCAACAAATTTTAAAATTCTAGAACGGTTTTTGGCTTTCGTGAATTGTAAACATGAAATCCCATTAAAAGATTGTCTTTCACATGGGTACGATAATGGCACCAATATGAAAGAAGCTTACAAAGGAGCACTATGTCACATTCTCGACAAAAACTCGAATGCTGATTACTCGCCTTGTGCAACCCACAGTCTCAATTAGGTGGCGTTGATGCTGCAGAATGTTGTACTTCTTCCATTAATTTCTTCGGAGTTGTACAAAAATGTTTTACTATTTTCAGCAGCACTCCACACGATGGGACATCCTCAAAAAATGTACCGAGCTCTCTTCATAGTCTTTCAGCCAAAAGCCAAATTTGACTGCGCAAGCATACGAGTACGGAGATGTTACCGGCATTCTCAAGTACATCAAACATTTCGAATGTATCTTGCTGTCCTCAATTTGGTTCAAAATACTGACTACCATCAATGAAAGAAACGTGGTCCCCAAGCTAGAAACGCCACCATAGATGTTGAGGTACGACATCTAGATGTCTTATTGGCTGATTTGAAGTTTATCAGGAACCAATGGGAAACAATTTAAAGGAATGCAAAACAGTTGCTATTCAATTGAACATCTCGCCAAAGTTTCCGAACATTCGAAAGAGAAAAGCCAAAAGACTTTCTGAAGATAATTTAAATGAGATGATTACGGATGATTCAGAGTCTCATTTTAAAAACAATACATTCCTGGTGATCGTTGATTTGGTAATCACTGGCATTACTGAACGATTTGCAGCTATTGAAATTTGAGCGAGACGTTTTCCTTTTTCTGGCAATTTGAAGACATGGATGAAACTACGGTTCGGGTGAGCGCAGCAAAATTTTTTGAAAAATTCAAGTCGGACATTTCTCAAAGCTTAGAATGCGAAATAATTCACTTGAAACACATTTACGAAGCAAATTTTGATAAAGGTCTGTCACCATTGGAATTGCTAAATGCCATCTGTATACGATTTTCCCCAACATTTGTGTTGCTTTGCGTATCTTTTGCACTATACCTGTCACTGTAGCTAGTGCAGAACGTTTCTTCAGCGTCGTTTCAAGAATCAAAAACTTTCAAAGATCGTGTTCATCTCAAGTGCGAGTTTCAGGACTTGCCACGCTTTGTGTTGAATCCGTTTTGGCAAGACAGTTAAATTTTGATATTATTATAAAAAATTTTGCAGCGAAAAAAGCAAGAAAACCCACTCTTTAATATCCGAACTTTCTATATTGAATAATTAAAATTTACAACCATCAAAAAATTTATCAGAAATGTATTAAAATGTTACCAAATACCTAGAAAAGATTACTTGAAACAATCTGTGGCTGTTAAAAGAGAATTTTTCTTTCTACGTTACAATAAAAAAATTATAAATAGTAAATATTCTGTGTTAATTTTATTTTCAGCTCTTAGTCCAAAAATAATTTAGTTGATGTGGCAAAAATTTTGTTTGATGAAATCCATCAATAATGATTCATGAATGAGACGTCATTAATTCAGTTAATCAAAAGTATTAGTGGATTTTTTATAGGGGACCCGTAAATTATTTAGTCCCGGGCCCGGATTTTCTCTCTACGGCACTGTCTGAATGTATACATCCGAACCGGTTTTCATTTAAGTTTCATTTCTACTCTGAAAAGCTTTTCAGCGAAAATGCATCTTACTTGCATCAGTTTCATTTGGAATCGGCATATATCGGCATAAAACAAAGTAAGACGTACATTCGAAGAGAAGTTCGCCCTAAATCTTCGTGGAGATAAATCGCCAAGCACTATTGTTATAATTTTTTATGGTTAATGCGTCAAGCGCAATACAAATTCTAATCAGTTAAACAAATAGCTTTTGTTCTACCAAAATAACAAATTCAAGGTTGTTATGTTTATTCCAGCAAAATAAAATTAATGCGTATATTCTATTATTTTTCAAAGGAAAATTTAATTGTGCCTAATTGTTTTTTCTATATTTGTACAGTTGAATTGTGGTATTAACTTCACATAGGTTAAGTGATACGTGTACTATATAACCGTATTTTTAACCCTTTCACGCATATTGAACATCGGTCTTCCAAAAATATTTCCTTGTATAGCAAAAAGGCTAGCAATATTTCACTATTGTTTTCGTTATTACTTACTTAATCTTATCTGAATGGATACACCCTGTTTGAAATTTTTCTTTAGAAAGCAACCCTGTTTGTGACAATGCATGTGTCTATGATCCAATGTGGAATGTAGAACATATATGTCAACGAGTACTTATATTCAAATTATCAGCTTTTTCTTACAAATGAAATCGTTCATCTGTCAACATCAAAATCGAGTTTTATTTCCAATAGGTTATGGACCCAAGCCCGCGAATTTGGCTGTGCATATTGTTTAATAAGAAAACTTGCAAAATGAGCGCAATGTACCAGATTGAGAAGCTGGAAGAGAATAACTTCGATTCTTGGAGCATTCAAATGCGTAGTGTACTAGTACATGCGGAGCTGTGGAAAGTTGCATCGGGCGCATCAGTGAAGCCAGAAGCAGAGGAAGATGCTTTGGCCTGGATTGTGCAGGATGAAAAGGCACTGACAATGATAACGCTAAGTGTTAAACCTTCGCAGTTGAATTATCTTAAACATTGCACAACTGCAGCGAAGGCGTGGAGTAGGCTTAAGGAAGTGTACCAACCCAGTGGTCCCGTCAGGAAAGTATCACTATACAAAAAGCTAGGTACTAAACCTAAAATTTTCAGATGGTGAAAATATGTCGGTGTACTGGAATGCCTTTACAACGGTCATGGATAAGTTGGCTGAGGTAGGCATTTCACCTCATGATGAGCTTATTGCTATTATTTTGCTATCGAGTCTCTCAACAAATTTTGAAAACTTCGCCATCGCAATGGAGACAAGAGACACACTACCAACGTTTGAAGTTTTGAAGATGAAACTTCTGGAAGAAAGCGAACGCAAAGTTAATAACGACACACATACAACGCTTAGAGTCAGTGCTCAGCAAGTGTTTGCAGCGAAGTCGGCGCAGATCAGCGAGAAGATGTCAAGAGCAGTGTGGCCAGGTTAGCCTTTTCGAGGCTAGATTTAGCGTTTTGTTTTTGCCTTTAGCCTCGAAATTTTGGGTTTAGCTTCGTGACTTTTTTTCTAGCCTTTTTAAGTCCGAATGTATTTTTAATAATTTCTAAAATAAAATAATTTCAATAGTTCCTGTGAACACCTAATACCTAATAATATGAGTTCTCTACAAAGATTAATTAGGGGGACTCATGATAGCATATAAACTTATAAGGTGTAAAATTATATCCATTTACACACGCGGTTATATGAACGCACCTAGTAATACTCTTGATAAACTTGATTGTTTTTCAGCTGTATTATTTCCAAAAAAATTTTTTTGATTGTTATACAAATTAAAAATACCAAGATTAAGTGAAAAATCAAAACTAAAACGCCTTTACTTGCTGATGTTGGATATTTTTGATGAAAATGCCGTCTGTAATGTCTGCAAGGTTGCATTCCTTTGAGTTTACCGCGTTTACACAATGAAATGTGCGCGTAAATTTATACAAATTGTGTAAATGATTTTTCATACAAAATTTGACAGCTCGTGCGTAAACTAGATAAATGTATACGTTTACACACTTTATAAGGCATTTATACGGTTACATGAGTCCCCCTATTCTTTTTCTGCTCAAAATTCGTGGAAAATTTCAAAGCCAGGGGGCCTACTCTGTATTGCGATGCGAAAGAAAAAATACGCGAAATCGCAAAATCGGTACTCTGTATCTTGACATTCGCATGTATATTGTGACTTTCGCATTCACATTTTGCCATTCGCAATTTTTTCTCCCTTTTCGCATTGCCGGCACTCTGTAAAGCGAAAGCGAATGTCAAACAGCATTCATTTTCGCATTTTTCTTCTGCTACAAGTAATAGGCATTCGCATTGTTCAAATATGTAAGTATAATTGATGATTTTATAAATTGATATCTTTATATTCATTTAAAAATATATAGGACAACTCAAAAAACAAAACAAACACAAAAGCAACAATTTGTAATCCTAATGGACTTAAAATACATAAATAAATAACAATTAAATCGAAACCACTTTTTTATAAAGCATTTCTATTTGAAATCATGTCATTTTTTATTTGTTCTCTGATACAACTAGCAATATTTCCCATTCTATGATTTTCCACGTTTTCTGTATTTATCACGTTCACTTCTTCCAGTTCAATTTCCGAACTGGGAGGATTTCTTCATTTAAATCAATCCTTTCTTCATTTAAATCGTTCCCATAATGCTACAGAATCCTTTTTTTAATTGTTCAACAAAATAATCGTTTGCCGAAATTGTAATCGCCTTGTTTCTTTGTTCTTTTTCTTTGAGTTTGGGTCAGTGAGTGCATACTCAAGCAAAAAATTAGCGAAATAAATAAAAAAAGCGACATTGTTAGCGATGCGATAGCGCTACAGAGTTCCAATTACCTTTCGCCATCGCAATTTATTTTCGCATCGCACTGCCTTTCGCATCGCAATACAGAGTAGGCCCCCAGATGTATTTTCTTACTAATAGCATTAATAGAGCTGCAGTGGCGAAAACTTATAACTATAACAATGGAAAAATGTGCACTCCACCATGGAATTTTGGTCGGAAGTCCGAGAACATAAAAATGCATTAAACGAACCACCTTTTTAGAACTTGTCGAATTCATATTAGTTTTTTGAGGTTGAAAGAATTTTTAGAGGCATGAAAATTCTGAAAACTAAATTAAGGAACAAACTAAAAATTAAAATGCTTAATGCGCTGCTTAATATTAGATGCTCGTTAAAACGCTTATCTAAATGTGTATTGATTTTGAAATTATCTATGATCTCATATCTATGGTAAATAGCCAAACTTTATACGCAGACTTAAGCTCTTCTGATTTTTCAGACGGGGAATATTTTATATAAATAATTAGTTTGTAATATTTTTTTTTGTGTATATACACATATGCAATCATTTAAAGTAATTCCATGTGCTAGTCAAGGAAAAATGTGCCTGATATGTTTTGAAACAAGAAGTTATGTTTAAGTTATGTTTATAAGTTTTTATTTACAAATGTGTAAACTAAAATATAAAAAAAATTTTATGAATTAACCAAAACAATTTCTGGGCTTTTTTTAGCTTCTTTTTTTCTAAATTTAGCTTTTTCTAACCTTTTTTTTCCAATCTAGCTTCTTTTTTTTCATCACCTGGCAACACTGGTCAAGAGGTAAGCAATCAAAGGTGTTATTTGCTTTCGTTGCGGTCAGCGTGGACACATAAAAGCCAACTGTACATCGAAGCAAAGCGACGGCCCGAAACAACAAAAGCAATATTCATTTACTGTGTTAGCTGCATCGCATTGCAATTTGTTTGACAGAACGAAATGGTGTTTGGACAGCGGCGCAACAGTGCACATGCGTTGCGATCGCAACATCTTCTCAGATTTTGTGAGCATAATGAGTGAATTGCACTTGCAGGTGAAAACTGCATTAAAACAGAGGGCAAAGGCAGCGTGAAGATATCCACAGATATGTGTGAATTACTACTAAACGATGTATTGTATGTCCGAAGCATGCGAGGAAATTTTATTTCTGTCGATCGTGCAGTTGAAATGGGCTGCGCAGTCAGCTTCACCAAAAAGTATGCGGTAGTAAAAAAATACGGAGTTGATATTCTACGACTTGAACAGAACAACAACTTATTATGTTTGAAGGCAAAACACAGCAGAGTTTATGGTGCTATACAAAATAATGCAATTGTGTGGCATAATAAGTATGGCCATTTAAATTATACCAGTTTGACACAACTTAAACACAAATCGCTAGTGAATGGGATGGGTGAAGTAAATTTTTCGGAAAAGCCGATGTGTATGACATGTATGGTATGTAAAATACATATACAGCCTTTTCAAAACGTAGTTGAAAGCAGAGCAAAGAATTTGTTAGATTTGATACACCCAGACGTATGTGGTCCGTTTGAGACAGAGTCAGTCGGTGGATCAAAATACCTTCTCACTTTTATTAATGACTTGTCAAGAAGAATATTCGTAAATTTTATGAAATCAAAGACTGAAGTATTCGATAAATTTTTGGCATTTTTTACAATGGTAGAACGACAAACCGGCAAAGTTATTAAGGCTGTGAGAACCGACAACGGCCGTGAGTTTGTGAATCATGCATTCAATGAATTTTTTTGAGAAGCATGGTATTACACGACAGTTGACTGTTCCCTACACTCCGCAGCAAAATGATGTAGCGGAAAGGGCCAATCGCACATTAGTTGAAATGGCCAGGAGTTTGCTTGTACATTCAGGTATGGATGCATCATTGTGGGCAGAGGCCGTGGCTACACGCGGCATATATACGTAATCGTGCGCCAACTAAAGCGCTAAACAATACAACCCCTTATGAAGCATGGTTCGGCAAGAAGCCATCGGTTAAACACTTAAAGGTATTTGGCTGCGTAGCAGTCGGATTGGATAAAACGCAACACAAAATGGAAATATGTATAGGATGGTAGGATATTCTCGAGTGTCGAAAGCGTATAGATTGTACGATGTAGAGCAGCAGGCAGTTATTGAAAGCATGATATGTTGTTCGATGAAGGGAGCTGTGCTGAGGGCGCTGGTAATGACAAAATTGTTTTTGATTTTGAGCGCGAGCAAAATATGCATATAGGAGCTAGTAGCAATGACGAAAATATTAGTGATACTAATAAAGCCGATAGTACTGATAATAGCACAAGAGTGAGGAAAATTTATTGATGCAAATAAAGCCGATAGTACTGATTATAGCGCCAGCAGTGAAAATGACGAATTCTTAAGTGCTGATGAGCAGAAGATAATCCCTGGACCGGGGAGGCCAAGGCTAGTACGTACGGGTAAATCGGGTCGTCCGAAGAAGCAATTTAATGTATTGAATGCCATGCGATCGGATGAAGGTGAAATTCCCCAAAAAAAAGAAAAATGTTTTACAGAAGAAACGAAAGATAATTCAAATTTTCAAGAATTTCTATTACAATATCGGTCAACACTAAATCCAAATTGTGAGGAGGGAAAACACCCGCAGAATTATTCCTGGGTAGAAAGCTTCGTACAGAAACAGATTTTGTAAAGAAACCACAATTTGACAATATGCAAAAGAATACAAAAATGGAAGCGCAATTTGACAAAAAACATGGTACTAAACTCCGACAGTTTGATGTAAACCGGAAAGTTTTTGTCAAAGTATTTAAAAACAACAAAATGATATGGTATGATATAATAAACCAGAAAGTTTTGTCAAGTATTTAAACACAACAAAATGATATAGCAACCTGGCATAGTACTAGAAAAGATTGGCCGCGTTAAGTACAGCATCGAAGTTACTGAAAATGGTAGAACTAGGAAGTCACACGCAAATCAAATTCGTAAAGCGCGCTTTTGACACTGATCAATCTCAAATCGAACCTCGACAGTGATTCATCGTCCCAATATTCAATACAGACAGGAAATGCAGATTCAGGGCAGCAAGAGAGTAACGCGAATATAGAAGATGCTGATAGTAACATCCAAAAATATTCGACGTCCAATCGTACTAGGCGTCCTCCAGCTTGACATCAGCAATACGCGATCTAGCTAAAAGGGAGATGTTGGATACCCTATCCAAAAAGTAATCAACTGGCAACTAAATGTAACTCGAAGAGGAGCGATTTGTAATAACATTGAGTAAGAAGATGAAGAGCAGCCGAAGCGGACGCTTTTAATTCACACATATTTTATAACTTGTAATTTTATTTAATGTATTTGATAATTCTAATGAAACAAAACAAACCTAATTTATATTGTCTTGGTAATAATAAACGCGTGATAAGGTCACAACACTACTATGAAAGGCTATTCAGTGAAAATGCATCTTCCTTGCATCAGCTTCCGTTTGGAATTGGCATAAAACAAATAGGTCCCATCTGCCAATTTGTAGCGAAAATCAAAAGGGAGCAAAACGCGTATTCGAAGATAACTTCGGCCTAAATCTATTTCCTTGTATAGCAAGAAGGCTAGCAATATTTCACACTTCGTTATAAGTTACTTAATCTTATCTGAATGTATACATCCGAAAAGTATGGGCTTTAGAAAAGTGAGGACACAAATAAACATCAAACAATAACGTACGTTTACATGGATCTGAAATCGTAAAGTTTTCATGGTGACACTGATGAAGGTTCATCTTCAAAAAGTCTTCCAACAATACCACCAACTCTGTATCAAAGTCTAGAATTATTTAAGCGACTTCGATATCGGCACAGTGATTAATGAGTTTTTTGCGATCAGAAGAAGTCACGAAATAATTCGTCGAGTTCATGAAAAGTGTCCTGTTATTTTTCCACGTGATTGTCAGGACGATGACGGTATCCCAAAATATTTCCCTGTATAGCATAAAGGCTAGGAATATTTTACTAGTTTTATACCCAGCGTGCTTTGCACACAGAGTATTTTAACTTTGATATCAAAATCATCAGTATCGAAAAAATGTGTTTGAGCCATGTCCGTCCCGTCCGTCTGTCCGTTAACACGATAACTTCAGTAAATATTGAGATATGTTCACCAAATTTGATTGAGCTATGTCCGTCCGTCCGTCGGTCCGTCTGTCCGTTAAAGCGATAAATTGAGTAAATTTTGAGGTATCTTGATGAAATTAGTATGTAGGTTTCTGGGCACCCATCTCATATTGCTTTTAAAATGAACGATATCGGACTATAACCACGCCCCACTTTTTCGATATCGAATATTTCGAAAAAATTGAAAAAGCGCGATAATTCATTACCAAAGTCGGATAAAGCGATGATACTTGGTAGGTGGGTTAACTTATGACGCAGAATCGAAATTAGTAAAGTTTTGGACAAGGGGCGTGGCACCGCCCTCTTTTAAAAGAAGGTAATTTCAAAGTTTTTGCAAGCTGTAATTTGGCAGTCCTTCAGATATCAGGATGAAATTTGGCAGGGATATTGCTCCCATTTCTATATGTGGGCTTAATAAAAATTAGCAAAATCGGATGAAGAAAACGTCCACTTTAAAAAAAAATTTTTTAAAGTCAAAATTAAAAAAAAATCAATATCTTTACAGTATATTAGTAAATTATGTCAACATTCAACTCCATATGGTGCAACAAAATACAAAAATAAAAGAAACTTTCAAAATGGGCGTGGCTCCGCCGTTTTTCATTTAATTTGTCTAGAATACTTTTAATGCAATATGTCGAACAAAAATTCACCAATCCTTATAAAATTTGGTAAGAGCTTAGATTCTAGGACGATACTGTTTCTGTGAAAAAGGGCGGAATCGGTTGAAGCCACGCCCAGTTTTTTATACACAGTCGACCGCCTGTCCTTCCCGCTCGGCCGTTAGCACGATAACTTGAGCAAAAATAGATATATCTTTACTAAACTTAGTTCACGGACTTACCTGAACTCACTTTATTTTGGTGTTAAAAATGGGCGAATCCGACTATGACAAAGCCCACTTTTTCGCTATCGAAAATTTCGAAAAATTAAAAAATGCCATAATTATATACCAAATACGTAAAAAGGGATGAAACCTGGTGATTGGATTGGTTTATTGACCCTTCACATTTAAAATTAAGGGCCACTCTTTTTCAAAACCTTCATTAATACCTTTAATTTGATATCCATATCGTACAAACACATTATGAGGTGGTTTTGTCGAAGGCTGAGGTAGCACTCAGTCAATCCAGGGTCAAGTAGAGGTCCCACAAACCCCCACTTATTAAGAACACAGTGTTATGTGTTAATGACGAATACACACACACACACACGGCTTGAAAGGTAGTGAGGGTAGCAGCTTTCCGTACAAAGATGGCAGGGGAGGGTGGCGAGCGGCGGCTAACAGGCGTAGTAATAGCGGAGGGGTCGGTACGGTGGTTGAAAGGCGGTGCAGTAGCGGGCGGGATAGTACGGTGGTCCGGGAGCAGCGGCGGGATCAGCGCGGCGGCCGGACGGCGGACAGTATTATCGGACGGATTGGTACAGTGATATGAGCGCAGTGGCAGGAGTAGCACGGCGGCTGGACGGCGGACAGTATTAGCGGACGGATTGGCACAGCGGTATGTACGCAGTGGCGGGATTAGCACGGCGGGGCTGGACGGCGGACGGATGGATGTAGCGGTATGGACGCAGTGACGGCACCAGCGAACTGGATGGACGGTGATAGGGTAGCGGCGGCAACGGTCGTCGTAGCAGCGGCGCAACGGCGGTAGAATAGCGGGCGGCTGACGTTTGTCGCAGCAGCGGCGCAACGGCGGTAGGATAGCTGGCGGCAGACGGTTGTCGTAGCAGCGGCGCAACGGCGGTAGAATAGCGGGCGGCTGACGGTTGTCGCAGCAGCGGCGCAACGGCGTAGGATAGCGGGCGGCTGACGGTTGTCGTAGCAGCGGCGCAACGGCGGTAGGATAGACAACAACAAAAGGGCAACGGAGCGCGTACCAGTGGTGGGATCAGGGCGAGATGTCAGGGCAACCGTTCCACGTGATTATCTTCTCGGGGGGGGTTCCAGTTGCGGCTGTTGCGGGCGGCTTCCGATAACGACGCTATCTCAGTGGCGGCGGTGGAGGGACCTGCGAGGAATGAATAAAAGAGTTATGGTTAATACTGGTCCGCCAGCTGGACACCACCGCCCCCATGCCCGCACGAATGCAGGGTTGGACGCGGAGTTGTACCAGCCGGAATTCCGAAGGCCATCCATGGGCTGAGGGGGAGTGCACCTTACGGTACAGTGGTAGCCCCTTTAGCTGCTGGGCCGGTCGATGGCCGGGCTGGGGCGGAGGGGAAAAGGGCCGGATGGTCATAAGGCGGCGAGCCCCCCCACCTAGCTGGGACACGGGCGAGAAAACCATAAAGGCGACGACCCGTTGTCCCCGCAAGTGAGGGTGACCCGTTCCCTGACAGCGGCCCCTTCCATTCCGTGGTGTGGTTGGCTCACTCGCCTCCAGTGCTGGCTCGCTAGCTGGACACCACCGCCTCCATGCTTGCACGATGGCAAGGCTGGACGCGGAATTGTACCAGCCGGGTCTTTGTAGGTCGATCCGTGGGCTGAGGGGAAGTGCGCCTTGACGGCACAGCGGTAGCCCCTTTAGCCGACGGGTCGCTCTACTGCCTGAGCCAGGACTGAGGGGAAGGGATATATCGACCGAACGGCGGCGAGCCTCCCCCCCCTACTTGGGTGGGACACGGGCGAGAAAACCATATAGGCGACGACCCGTTGTCCCGCAAGCAAGGGGTGACCAGTGCCGTGGCGGCACCCCCTTTCCCTCTGCAGGTGGGATTGGCTCGTTCGCTGGACATCGCTCACCCCGTGGTTGCACACTAAGGTAAGGTGCCGGGGGCGGTGCATCAGCTCTGTCCTTGCCGGTTCGTAGGCTGCGAGGAGAAACTGGGGGCCCGAAGGCACCACGCTACGCAGCTTCCGAACCGGGTCGGCTGGAGCCTTAGCTGAGAGGAAGGGCGGGGTAGCCCTAAGGCGGCGGGCCCCCCCTTACTTAGCTGGGACACGGGCGAGAAAACCATAAAGGCGACGACCTGTTGTCCCCGCAAGCAAGGGGTGACCAGTGCCAAGGAAGCACCCCTTCAACTCAGCTAGTCAGGAGGAGTGACTGGGTTGCTTAATAAAGCAACCACTTCCTCTGAAAGGGTTAGAGTGGGGGTCTCAGGCGTAGGAGAGTCATACTATTGTAACGCTACGTTACAACATTCTAGAGTCACCCCCTGGCCTACCTTTATGGCCATATCCCGATATGGCGTCGACCTAGATAACTATGGCCCACTACCTTTTAAAATACTCTTTAATAACTTCCATTTGATACCCATGTCATACAAACACATTCCAGGGTTGCCCTAGGTTCATTTTCCTATATGGTGATTTTCTCTTATTTTGTCTCCAAAGCTCTCAGCTGAGTATGTAATGTTCGGTTACACCCGAACTTAGCCTTCCTTACTTGTTTCGCTATAAGTTACTTAATCTTATCTGAATGTATAGATCCGAACGGACTTTCATTTAAAGAATTTATTTGTGTGTATTTCCACTATGAAGATTTTCAGTGAAAATGCATTTTCCTTGCATCAACTTCCGTTTGGAATTGCAAAAAACAAATAGGTCCCGTCTTCCAATTTGTAGGGAAAATCAAAAGGGAGCAAGACACACATTCGAAGAGAAGTTTAGCCTAAATCTTCGTGGATATAAAGTCGCGCCAGGTACTAATTATTATTTTCTTATACTCAGTTGAGCAGAGCTCACAGAGTATATTAACGTTGATTGGATAACGGTTGGTTGTACATGTATAAAGGAATCGAGATAGATATAGACTTCCATATATCAAATCACAGTATCGAAAAAAAATTTGATTGGGCCATGTCCGTCCGTCCGTCCGTCCGTTTACACGATAACTTGAGTAAATTTTGAGTTATCTTGATGAAATTTGGTATGTAGGTTCCAGGGCACTCATTTCAGATCGCTATTTAAAATGAACGAGATGGACTATAACCACGCCCACTTTTTCGATATCGAAAATTTCGAAAAACACAAAAAGTGCGATAATTCATTACCAAAGACGGATAAAGCGATGAAACTTGGTACGTGGGTTGAACTTATGACACAGAATAGAAAATTAGTAAAATTTTGGACAATGGGTGTGGCACCGCCCACTTTTAAAAGAAGGTAATTTAAAAGTTTTGCAAGCTGTAAATTGGCAGTCGTTGAAGATATCATGATGAAATTTGGCAGGAACGTTACTCCTATTACTATATGTATGCTAATAAAAATTAGTAAAATCGGAGAACGACCACGCCCACTTTAAAAAAAATTTTTTTTAAGTCAAATTTTAACAAAAAATTTAATATCTTTACAGTATATAAGTAAATTATGTCAACATTAAACTCCAGTAATGATATAGTGCAAAAAATACATAAATAAAAGAAAATTTCAAAATGAGCGTGGCTTCGCCCTTTTCATTTAATTTGTCTAGGGTAATTTTAATGCCATAAGTCGAACAAAAATTTACCAATCCTTGTGAAATTTGGTAGGAGCTTAGATTCTAGGACGATAACTGTTTTCTGTGAAAATGGGCGACATCGGTTTAAGCCACGCCCAGTTTTTATACACAGTCGACCGCCTGTCCTTCCGCTCGGCCCTAAGCAAGATAACTTGAGCAAAAATCGATATATCTTTACTAAACTCAGTTCGCGTACTGATCTGAACTCACTTTGTATTGGTGTAATAAATGGCCGAAATCCGACTATGACCACGCCCACTTTTTCGATTTCGAAAATTACGAAAAATTTAAAAATGCCATAATTCTATACCAAATACGAAAAAAGGGATGAAACATGGTAATTTGATTGGTTTATTGACGCAAAATATAACTTTAGAAAAAACTTTGTAAAATGGGTGTGACACCTACCATATTAAGTAGAAGAAAATGAAAAAGTTATGCAGGGCGAAATCAAAGCACTTGGAATCTTGGCAGGAATACTGTTCGTTGTATTCCATATATAAATAAATTAGCGGTACCCGACAGATGAAATTCTGGGTCACCCTGGTCCACATTTTGTTCGATATCTCGAAAACGCCTTCACTATCCTACCATCATTAAACCTTTAATTTGATACCCATACGTACAAACAAATCTGAGACCCCTGTTCCCCTTTATGCGATATCTCGAAAAAGCGTCCACCTATAGAACTAAGGCCCGCTCCCTTTTAAAATACCATACCCTTTCGTTTGATACCCTATAGTCGTGGCACAAACACAAAAGGGTGCTAGAGTCACGCTGGTCACCCTGCACCTTTATGGCGATATCTCGAAAAGGCGTCCACCTGTAGAACTAAGGCCCACTCCCTTTTAAAATATTCATTAACACCTTTCATTTGATACCCATATCGTACAAACAAATTCTAGAGTCACCCCTGGTTCACCTTTATGGCGATATTCCGAAATGGCGTCCACCTATAGAACTATGGCCCACTCCCTCTTAAAATACTCTTTAATACCTTCCATTTGGTACACATGTCATACAAACACATTCCACGGTTACCCTAGGTTCATTTTCCTACATGGTGATGTTCCCTTACTTATCTCCATAGCTCTCAGCTGAGCATGTAATGTTCGGTTACACCCGAACGTAGCCTTCCTTACTTGTTCTTTATCATTTTGTATCATTAATGCGTCAAGCGTAATACAAATTCTAAATCAGTTAAACAAATAGCTTTTGTTCTATCAATATAACAAATTCAAGGTTGTTATGTTCATTCCAGCAAAATGAAATTGGTGCGTATATTTTATTTTTGTTCAAAGGAAAATTTAATTGCTGGTTTCTATATTTGTACAGTTAATTGTGGTATTAACTTCACATAGGTTAAGTGATACGTGTTCTATATGACCGTATTTTTAACCCTTTCACGCATATTGGACACCGGTGTCCCAAAAATATTTCCTGTATAGCAAAAAGGCTAGCAATATTTCACTATTGTTTTCGTTATAACTTACTTAATCTTATCTGAATGTATATGTCCGAACCGATTTTCATTTAAGTGTTTATTTGTGTGTATTTGTACTATGAAAACCTTTACAGTGAAAATGCATCTTCCTTGCATGAACTTCCGTTTGAATTGGCCCAAGACAAATAGGTCTCATCTGCTCATTTGTAGCGAAAATCAAGGGGAGCAAGACGCAAATTCGAAGACATTTTTTTTTAATTCAGGAGGGTCTTTAGTTGCTTCATGCACAAATTTTAAGCCGAATTTGAAGAGTGAGGAGACAATAAGAACATCAAACAAAAACATATGTTTACATGGATCCGAAATCGTATAGTTTTCATCGTGACACTGATGAAGGTTCATCTTCAAAAAGTCTTCCAACAATACCAACAACTCTGTATCAAAGTCCAGATTATTTAAACGACTTCGATATCGGTACAGTGAATAATGAGTTTTTGCGATCTGAAGAAGTCAACGAAATAATTCGTCGAGGTCATCAAAAGTGTCCTGTTATTTTTCGACGTAATTGTCATGAGGAGGCATTTCCTACCTCGTTGTTAAACAGAATCTTTCCAAATGGACAGAACGTGGAGCGTGACTGGTTAGTGTGGACTGCCATTAGCAATGCCTTTTATTGCCTGCCATGCCGTCTGTTAAGGACCCATTACTTTAAATCGACCTAAAATTTGTTGTTCAGATATTCGAAATTCCAGGTATGGAAGAAGCTATACGATAAACTGCCATCACACGTAAATACTCAAGATCACATTAAATGTTATATTCAATGGCGATCTTTCCAAAATCTAATTCAAAAGGAGCTGCAATTGATACACTTATCAATGAGCACCTAATCACTGAAACTCGAAAGTGGAAAGAAATTTTATATAGAATTTTGGACACTACTTTATTTTTGGGTGAAAGAGGCCTAGCTTTCAAAGGCGAAAGTATATATCTTGGTGAACGAAACAGTGGACATTTTTGGGCATCTAAGATCTCTTAAGCCATTATGATTCGATACTTAGAGATCATTGGAGAAAGATAGGATTTCACAACAGCAGCACAAACGTTTACAAGTTCACTATCTTGCCCCAGACATTCAGAAAGAGTTTTTAAAAATTTGTGCAAAGTACGTGAGGGAAACTATATTAGATCAAAGCCAGAAAGCCAAGTATTTTTGCTATTCAAGAACGGTTATTGGCTTTCGTGAATTGTGACCAAAAAACTGGTCAGAAAATCGCTGATCAATTTGCCATACTCTAGGTAAACATGAAATACCATTAAAAGATTGTCGTGCACAAGGGTACTATAACGGCGCCAATATGAAAGAAGCTTACAACGGAGCACTACGTCACATTCTCGACAAAATCTCGAATGCTGATTACTCGCCTTGTGCAGCCCAGTCTCAATTTATGTGGTGTTGATGATGCAGAATGTTGTAGGGCTGCAATTACTTTCTCCGGAGTTGTACAAAAATGTTTTACTATTTTCAGCAGCACTCCACAACGATGGGACATCCTCAAAATGTACCGAGCTCTCTTCATAGTCTTTCAGCTAAAAGCCAAATTTGACTGCGCAAGCACACGAGTACGGAGATGATACCGGCATTCTCAAGTACTCAATTTGGTTCAAACTACTGACTACCATTAATGAAAGAAACGTGGTCCTCCAAACTAGAGACGCCACCATAGATGTAGAGGTCCGACATCTAGATGCCTCCTTGGCTGATTTGAAGTTGATCAGAACCAATGGGAAACAATTTTAAACGATGAAAAAACGAGTCCAAAATCATTTAGTTGATGTGGCAAACATTTTTTTTGATATAATCCATCAATAATGATTCATGAATGAGACGACAATAATTCAAATTTACCAAATGTATTAGTGGATTTATTATAGGGACCCGTAAACTGTTTAGTCCCTGGTGCGGGTTTTCTCTCTACGGCCCTGCTGAGAAATTAGTTAATGTAGGCGAGTCTTTCCACCTGAAATCTCTCCTATCACCAGTAGCCAAGACTTTTGAAGTCTCGCTAAGCGCCATCAACACACACAAATAAATTGCGGATTGAATAGAAAGCCACACCACACAACAGTACTCGTAGCGCTAGACCTATCAAAAGCTTTTGACACAGTCAACTAAGGTACGTTACTGCTAAACTTGGAAGAGTCCGCTCTTCCTTCAAGTATCAAAAGGTGGACCGCAAATTATACGTCTAGTCGGCAGACGTCGGTGCAAATCAGGAACGTAACATCTAAACCCAGATGCATAAAACAAGAGGGCTTCACAGGGCGGTATCCTATCGCCGAATTTGTTAAACTTCTACATATCGAAGCTCATTTCGCCACCAGAAAGAGTTACCATTGTATCCAATGCCGATGACTCCACGATAATGGCTCAGGTCCTGGCCCACTCATCGAGGAGCTGTGTAGTAAATTAAAAAAACTATCTCCCTGATCTATCCATTTTTTTCGCCTGGCGAAGCCTGACATTGTCTCGGACCAAATCATCGGTGACGTTATTACCAAAAAACAAATGTCGACCATATGAGACATCCACGTCGATGACATTACGCTACCGATTGCCTTACACCCAAAAATAGTGGGTGCGCCATTCGATCAGAATCTGCATTTTGGTGGGTATGCATCCAAAATTGTATCTTATATACAGAGTCGTAACAAAACCCTTCAATCTCTTGCCGGCAGCCTTGTGGTAAAGATAAAGAGATACTTATTACCACTTTCAACGCAATTGGCCGGCCGCTTGCACGCTACGCGTCACCGATATGTTCGCCCAGCCTAAAGGTTACTCACTGAAAGCAAATACAGGCATTTCAAAACACTGCTTTCAGAACCGCTACGCGTTCTCTTCTTATGTCGGCAGAACACTACCTACACAGTGAGGCCAATGTACTCCTCATTAGGGAGAGAAATAAAATGCTGAACAAAGAGTTTCTGTCGAATACCCAGAAATCTGTGCATACCAATAGACATCGGATTGATGAGGCTATACCGCCCAGGGGCTTAAGGAGTAATCTCCGTAAGCATTATGAGAAAATACGGCACCTGAAAATACAGCTGCATGAAGCAAAAAAGCACAAGCAGGTCCTCAGTGATATCCACAAACAAGCGTCGGATCTCTATGCCAGGAATTGCCCGGCGAATCCGGTACTCAAAGAAAAATACCCAGAACTAGCAGAGGAGGAGCGCACTCTCCCTAGGAAAACGGGCGTTACTCCAGCTCAACTTCGATCTAGGTACTGTAACAGGTTGAGCTCTTAAGCTCTTACCTATCCAGAAACAACCCCGACATACAAAATGTTTGTCCTGCTTGTAATATGTCCCCACATGACACCAACTATCTCTTCAATTGTAATGTGAAACCAACGCTTCTAACACCCCTCTCATTATGGTCCACCCCTGTTGAAACAGAAAGCTTCTTTGGACTGCCGTTTGGGGACAGTGATTGCAATTTGTGATTGGTCGCACCTATTGGATGGGGCGAAGCACTGCTACAACAACAACAAACACAGCTTTAAAATTACCAAAAATGTTCAAACGGAGAGCACACCAAAAGAACGGAGACACCTATAAGCTTTACCATATCATCAAACGCAAATATAATACACGGACCAAGAGGTACATCAAACGAAACCAGCAAAAAACGCAACAAATCGTATGATAGAACATACTATTGCAAAAGTTAAATCCACATTTTATTTGAAAAAGAATAAACAAATTGAAAATTGTTTAAAGATTAAATTTATTTTTTTTTATACATACTAAAACTGGGTTATAAGATAAACTGGGATTATAAGATACATTTTTCTAGCAGCAAAGTTCACTTTCTCATGGAACGCCCTATGTCAGTTTAAATTCAATATATTTTGACGTGAGCTGAGACGTTTATGAAATAAATCTGAAATGGAGCGTTCAGCCGAGATAGAGTAATAATTCACTCAACACACTTATTAGTAAATTCTGTTATGAAATTATGAACGTCTGGATGAGCTATATTTTTATAAAGTTTCGTACTTTCGAGCTCCGAATAAAATCCCACCGCACAAAGTTGTCCGTACACGACGCCCGGTGCTCCAGCATTTCCTTTAGAGAGTTTTTCGCTTTTAGCACAATACATATATTTTCCGGGATACTCCTTACATTGATTTGGTGCTACTATAGTAACTTCATGTGTCATCAGTGTTAAACTAAGTGAGTTTGTTGGATCCTCAAGCCATTCTCTAACCATCATCGTGTCGTCCTGCAAAAGTTCATTTTCGCAAAGTGGTATTGGGTTCATTCCATCTTTTTTTTCAAAGCCGTCATACAGTTTAACTCCAATTATGTCATCATGGTGTTTCCTGCATTCTAAATTATGATGTAGTCGAGATACAGCATTCACTTTACGAATTGGTTCGCGATATTCTCCTGCACTTGCTACAACGTTGATTCTCATAGGTGTTATATCCTCCAGGCATATCGCAGCTGTGATAACTACTTTCCAAGAGACTAATGAGCCAGCACAAATATATTCTCTTAGATCAAATATTGATACCAAATAATCGTCAGTTTGCGCATTTATATGGGTCAAAAGACCGCTAAGTACGATAACCAGGATCGTGATATGGTTGTGGAAATACATTTTAGTTCCTGATGTTCTACGCTGCTCGTCAAGTATAAAGTAACTAAAGCAAGAAACGTTTTGCGGCGCTATTTATATACAGTGGTGAAGCTTGATTTTTTATTGAATTTCCGGGTGTAAGTGCACGGTTAGAAATCTGAGCCTAAATTTTTAACCATTAATCGGTTTAAACACTTTATGAAGCATTTTGCTACTAAATTGGAAACCTCTCAATTTAATATTTTTCTCTTGTAATTTTATTCAATTTCAATTTAAAACTTGTTTAAAACATAAGTTTAAAATAACTCACTTCTTTTATTGGTACTGTTTGGTTGGTTCAGCACTAAAGAAAAATTCTAAATGCTGCTCTTAGTACGATATTATATCATTTATCGATACCTCCCAGCCAGTGGGAAAGTCTGGGAAAAGAAATCATACTCATAGTCGAAGTTTCTTAAAGCTGGTAGCAGTTTTTTTGTAGAAAACACATTTCTAAAATTAAACATGAAAAATAAGAACTCAATCTGTCGATTTTATAACTGGTTAAAATCTTGTTAGTGCCAAACTTGTACTTATTTGGTAGTTTAGGTCTAGTCCGAAACAGAAATGTGTGTTATTAGTTATTGACTGAAAGGATTTCAGGGAACCGCCCACTATTTTTTTTATAACTTCAGGAAGACCTTTATAATATATATTTAGACAAGATTTGGTTTGATCATATGTCCAAAATTTTTCAGATTTTGGCTCAAACTTTTTACCGTGTACCTGCCAAAATCTCAAACCACTTATTGATACAAAGTGGCCGCCGTGGTGTGTGTGAGCGTGCTTCGCATACCACACCGAAGGTCCTGAGTTCAAGTGCCGGCCAAAGCAACATCAAAAATTCAGAACAAATTTTTCAATTGTCAAAAAATATGTCCAAGCGCGGTCGCCCCTCGGCAGTGATTTGGCATACACTCCAAGCGTATTTCTACTTTACTAAAGCTTTTCAGTGAAAATGCATCTTCCTTGCATCAGCTTCCGTTTGGAATCGGCATAAAAGAAATAGGGCCCATCCGCCAATTTCTAGGGAAAATGAAAAGGGAGCAAGACGCAAATTCGAAGAGAAGTTTGGCCTAAATCTTCGTGGAGATAAATCACGCTAAGCACTAATGTTATTTTTCTTTTTATTTTTTATGGTTAATGCGTCAAGCGTAATACAAATTATCAATCAGTTAAACAAACAGCTTTTGTTCTACCAAATAACAAATTCAATGTTGTTATGTTTATTCCAGCAAAATGAAATTGGTGCGTATATTTTATTATTTTACAAAGGAAAATTTAATTGTGCTTAATTATTCGTTTCTATATTTGTACAGTTGAATTGTGGTATTAACTTCACATAGGTTAAGTGATACGTGTACATCAGAGCCGGCGACACAAATACTAAAACAATTGCATAAGTGTGTGTAAAAATTTAGTGACAACGCCCTACAGTGTGCTAAAAGAAAATGTGAACAGTGAAGTTTAAAATTAAAAAGGACTTTGGTTATTTGATTTCAAGCTAATCCTGACTATAGCCGTGTTTTTTTATACACGCGTATACGTTTACGTTTGCGCGTGAAAAAAAACGCCTATCCTAGATAATGCTTAGGAGACCCATCTAGCGGCAGTGGCTAAATAACTAGCTACAGCCACTGGGTGTACCGAAAAGCGGAGACACAACTCTCTGATGGCCATAGGGTATAACATATAGCTAAATCAGTTGCGATGAATTGTGGACACACATAGAATACATAGAATTAGTGTAGAGGGTGAAACAAAGACACATATTTCAGTTACATCTGAGTATAATGCGTATTGAAATTTAGTAGGACTAATTTTATGCGCAGCAATTTCAGAGGTGTATTTAAAGTTTGTCGCTTAGCAGTCCATATAAAGTTTAACCGTATAGACGTTTACGTGTAAAAAAAAACGGCTTATATTTACTTATATTCGTATAACTAAGAACGCGGAGGACGAGCTAGTCAGATAAAACTTTTTTATAAAAGAAGGTATGGTGTTTATTCAATGCAAAATTTACTTTAAAAAATTCAGTTTTTCATTAAGAAAGAACTATAAAAGAAAGTAAATGTAAAGATAGAAATATATATATTCAAAACATAAAGTTATTCAATACAAAAAAATTTATGAAAATAAATACAACTAAGTAGAACGTATAAAAATATATTTATATTAAATTGTCAATATTTATTAATAATTAATTATTATTAATTATTAATAATTAGTATTTAAATTTTCAATATTTATACGTATGTTCAAAGAAACTTAATAATACGTAACGAAAACGTATTAAAAGTCACTTTAACTTCGCAGCATATTGTTTTTATTATGTGCCCAAAAAGTAGCATGGACTTTTCCTTTTGCATTCACTGTTGATTTTAGTGAGTGACAAGCGAAAGCAAACGATCGTGATCACACAGCGTTAGTGTCGGTGTGAAAATACGAACTCAAATTGCACAATGTGCAACTTTTGGCCGGCTTTGGTGTACATTATGGCCGTATGCTTAACCATTTCACGCATATGACACAGCGGTCTCAAAAATATTCTCTTGTAAAGCAAAAAGGCTTGCAATATTTTACTAGTTTTTTATACTCAGTTGAGCAGAGCTCACAGAGTATATTAAGTTTGATTGGATAACGGTTGGTTGTACATATATAAAGGAATCGAGATAGATATAGACTTCCATATATCAAAATAATCAGGATCGAAAAAAAATTTGATTGAGCCATGTCCGTCCGTCCGTCCGTCCGTCCGTCCGTCCGTTAACACGATAACTTGAGTAAATTTTGAGGTATCTTGATGAAATTTGGTATGTAGGTTCCTGAGCACTCATCTCAGATCGCTATTTAAAATGAACGATATCGGACTATAACCACGCCCACTTTTTCGATATCGAAAATTTCGAAAAACCGAAAAAGTGCGATAACTCATTACAAAAGACAGATAAAGCGACGAAACTTGGTAGATGGGTTGACGTTATGACGCAGAATAGAAAATTAGTAAGATTTTGGACAATGGGCGTGGCCCCGCCCACTTTTACAAGAAGGTAATTTAAAAGTTTTGCAAGCTGTAATTTGGCAGTCGTTGAAGATATCATGATGAAATTTGGCAGGAACGTTACTACTATTACTCTATATGTGCTAAATAAAAATTAGCAAAATTGGATTAAGAACACGCCCACTTTTTAAAAAAAAATTTTTTTAAATTCAAATTTTAACAAAAAATTTAATATCTTTACTGTATATAAGTAAATTAAGTCAAAATTCAACTCCAGTAATGATATGATGCAACAAAATACAAAAATAAAAGAAAATTTCAAAATGGGCGTGGCTCCGCCCATTTTCATTTAGTTTGTCTAGAATACTTTTATTGCCATAAGTCGAACAAAAATTTACCAATCCTTCTCAAATTTGGTAGGAGCATAGATTCTATGACGGTAACTGTTCTCTGTGAAAATGGGCGAAATCGGTGGAAGCCACGCCCAGTTTTTATACACAGTCCACCGTCTGTCCTTCCGCTCGGCCATTAACACAATAACTTGAGCAAAATCCGATATATCTTTACTAAACTTAGCCCACGTACTTACCTGAGCTCACTTTTTCTTGGTATAAAAAATGGGCGAAATCTGACCATAACCACGCCCACTTTATCGATATCGAAAATTACGAAAAATGAAAAAAATGCCATAATTCTATACCAAATACGAAAAAAGGGATGAAACATGGTAACTGGATTGGTTTGTTGACGCAAAATATAACTTTGGAAAAATCTTTGTAAAATGGGTGTGACACCTACCATATTAAGTAGAAGAAAATGAAAAAGTTCTACAAGGCGAAATCAACAGCCCTTGGAATCTTGGCAGGAATACTGTTAGTGGTATTGCATATATAAATAAATTAGCAGTACCCGACAGATGATTTTCTGGATCACCTGGTCCACATTTTGGTGGATATCACGAGAACGCCTTCACATATACATCTAAGGGCCACTCGCTTTTAAAACCCTCATTAATACCTTTAATTTGATATCCATATCGTACAAAAACATACCAGAGTCACCCCTGTCCCACCCTAATGGCGATATCTCGAAAAGGCGTCCACCTATAGAACTAATGCCCCCTCTCTCTTAAAATGCTCAGTAACACCTTTCGTTTGATACCCATATCGTACAAACATTCTAGAGTAACCCCTGGCCCACCCTAATGGCGATATCTCGAAAAGGCGTCCACCTATAGACCTAGTGTCCACTCCCTCTTAAAATGCTCAGTAACACCTTTCGTTTGATACCCATATCGTACAAACATTCTAGAGTCACCCCTGGCCCACCCTAATGGCAATATCTCGAAAAGGCGTCCACCTATAGACCTAATGCCCACTCCCTCTTAAAATGCTCAGTAACAGCTTTCGTTTGATACCCATATCGTACAAACATTCTAGAGTCACACCTGGCCCACCCTAATGGCGATATTTCGAAAAGGCGTCCACCTATAGAACTAAGGATTACTCCCTTTTAAAATACTCATTACCACCTTTCATTTGATACCCATATCGTACAAACACATTCTAGAGTCACCCTGGCCCACCCTAATGGCGATATCTCGAAAAGGCGTCCACCTATAGACCTAATGTCCACTCCCTCTTAAAATGCTCAGTAACACCTTTCGTTTGATACCCATATCGTACAAACATTCTAGAGTCACCCCTGGCCCACCCTAATGGCGATATCTCGAAAAGGCGTCCACCTATAGACCTAATGTACACTCCCTCTTAAAATGCTCAGTAACACCTTTCGTTTGATACCCATATCGTACAAACATTCTAGAGTCACCCCTGTCCCACCCTAATGGCGATATCTCGAAAAGGCGTCCACCTATAGACCTAATGCCCACTCCCTCTTAAAATGCTCAGTAACACCTTTCGTTTGATACCCATATCGTACAAACATTCTAGAGTCACACCTGGCCCACCCTAATGGCGATATCTCGAAAAGGCGTCCACCTATAGAACTAAGGATTACTCCCTTTTAAAATACTCATTACCACCTTTCATTTGATACCCATATCGTACAAACACATTCTAGAGTCACCCTGGCCCACCCTAATGGCGATATCTCGAAAAGGCGTCCACCTATAGACCTAATGCCCACTCCCTCTTAAAATGCTCAGTAACACCTTTCGTTTGATACCCATACCGTACAAACATTCTAGAGTCACCCTTGGTCCAGCTTTATGGCGATATCTCGAAAAGGCGTCCACCTATAGAACTAAGGATTACTCCCTTTTAAAATACTCATTACCACCTTTCATTTGATACCCATATCGTACAAACACATTCTAGAGTCACCCTGGCCCACCCTAATGGCGATATCTCGAAAAGGCGTCCACCTATAGACCTAATGCCCACTCCCTCTTAAAATGCTCAGTAACACCTTTCGTTTGATACCCATATCGTACAAACATTCTAGAGTCACCCTTGGTCCACCTTTATGGCGATATCTCGAAAAGGCGTCCACCTATAGAACTAAGGATTACTCCCTTTTAAAATACTCCTTACCACCTTTCATTTGATACCCATATCGTACAAACACATTCTAGAGTCACCCCTGGCCCACCCTAATGGCGATATCTCGAAAAGGCGTCCACCTATAGACCTAATGCCCACTCCCTCTTAAAATGCTCAGTAACACCTTTCGTTTGATACCCATATCGTACAAACATTCTAGAGTCACCCCTGGCCCACCCTAATGGCGATATCTCGAAAGGGCGTCCACCTATAGACCTAATGCCCACTCCCTCTTAAAATGCTCAGTAACACCTTTCGTTTGATGCACATATCGTACAAACACATTCTAGAGTCACCCCTGGCCCACCCTAATGACGATATCTCGAAAAGGCGTCCACCTATAGACCTCATGCCCACTCCCTCTTAAAATGCTCAGTAACACCTTTCGTTTGATACCCATACCGTACAAACATTCTAGAGTCACCCCTGGCCCACCCTAATGGCGATATCTCGAAAAGGCGTCCACCTATAGACCTAATGCCCACTCCCTCTTAAAATGCTCAGTAACACCTTTCATTTGATTCCCATATCGTACAAACACATTCTAGAGACACCCCTGGTCCACCTTTATGGCGATATCTCGAAACGGCGTCCACCTATGGAACTAAGGATCACTCCTTTTCAAAATACTCATTAACAGCTTTCATTTGATACCCATATCGTACAAACACATTATAGAATCACCCCTGGTCCACCTTAATGGGGACATCTCGAAAAGGCGTCCACCGATAGACCTAAGGCCCACTCCCTCTTAAAATGCTCAGTAACACCTTTCATTTGATACCCATATCGTACAAACAAATTCTAGAGTCAGCCCTGGTCTACCTTTATGGCGATATCCCTAAATGGCGTTCATCCATAGAACTATGGCCTATTCTCTCTTAAAATACTCTTTAATACCTTTCATTTGATACACATGTTATACAACCACATTCCAGGGTTACCCCAGATTGATTTTCCTTATTTTGTCTCCATAGCTCTCAACTGAGTATGTTATGTTCGGTTACACCCGAACTAGCCTTCCTTACTTGTTTCGTTATAAGTTACTTAATCTTATCTGAATGTATAGATCCGAACCGACTTTTATTTAAAGTGTTTATTTGTGTGAACGCTTGAGCGTCTACGTCCCTCTAAAAAGTTAGCTATCGATTGGTTAACTTTTCTGAGCTCATAAATTTTTTCAAATCCAACTTTTTGTTTGACAGTAAAAGCAAGTTCGAGTATTAGCCAGTTTTTGTGTTATTGTCAAGGGTGTGTTGAGGTCAGCATTGACGACAATGAAAATTGGAACGAAGATCAAACTACGGAAGATGACGAAGATTCCAAGGTGACCGATAATGATAACGAGGAATCATCCGACCAATGTCCTGCAGGGCGAGCGTGCGTTCTGCATGGTCAGCGCTTCAGCTTCATGCCTGAAATCATACCGCATTTCCCGGCCGAAGCCGTAAATTTAGCAAGAGAACGTGACCTGCGAGACACGTCAACCCTAGAGAACCCCTTATTAGGAGTCTTAATTTGGATATGATAGGGCTGGTAAATGAACATAAACGTACCAAATGGGAGGGGCATCTAAAGAACTGCAACCTCCCTGTGGGTGTTGGTAAATCGTGGTCAACCGTCAAATCCTTGTCTAATCCAACTAAACACAATGATAAATTATCTATACCCTTCGGTGATAAAACTTTATTTGATTGGAAGAAATGCGTGAGCGGCTTTTGCCGACAATTTGTAATGCATTCTTCTGTAGACAAAGGCAGACGTCGTGCTAACAGATGAGCTCATAAACATAAATACGGCGTCCCACCCAATACCATCACTCCCACAGAGGTTGAATCAGCCATCCGTAAGGCCACGCCCTCCAAGTCGATAAGCCCCGACGGAATAGCCATGCCAATGCTTAAACACCTTAGCGATGGGGGAATAAAATAACTAACACATGTTTTCAACCTGTCACGGGAATCCTGCGTTATTCCCGAAAAATTGCAAATGGCATGGATAATCCCGCAACTAAGCCTGGTAAACCAGCTAACGAAGGCGAGCCTTATTGACCGATATCACTCGTTTCGTCAGTAACTAAGACATTGGAAACTGTTCTGCTCCCTCCTTTCACGGAAAATCTTCGCCTAGCCACGCATCAACATGGCTTCCGTAAAATGCACAGCACCACCACCGCACTCAATGCCATTAAGACTCAGATTAATTACGGATTAAATCAGAAAAAACGCCATCATAGGACGGTGCTCGCGGCACTTGACTTGTCAAAAGCTTTTTCACAGAGTGAACCACGGCACGTTACTCCAAGACATAGAAGGCTAACACCTTCCCGCTTGTCTAAACAGATGGACCGCTAATTATCTGAGTGGTCGGCAGGCGTCGGTTGAATTACAATCATTTCCTATGCTGACGATTGCACGATTATGGCTACAGGACCTGGCCCTTCAGTCGATGAATTAGTTTCTAAAATAGATAGCTATCTCCCCGATATTTCCGGTTTCTTCACCTCGCGCAACTTGACATTACCACCGACAAAATCCACGGACACCCTGTTTACGACGTGGAAGGAGCAGATGTCGAAAATATTGGACGTACGCGTCGATGGTGTCAGACTACCGACTGTCAGACGCCCAAAGATCTTAGGGGTAACGTTCGATAATACTCTAACCTTCAAAGCTCATGGCACCGATATTGTTTCTAAAGTACAAAGTCGCAACAAAATCCTCAAGTCGTTTGCTGGCAGCATATGGGGAAAAGATAAAGAAACGTTGCTAACTACGTACAAAGCAATTTGCCGGCCGCTCATAAGCTACGCGTCACCAGTCTGGTCGCCTGGTCTTAAAAATACACACTGGAAAAGGCCACAGGCCGGTAAAAATGCTGCAATCAGAACTGCAACCGTATATTTCCTTATGACTCCCGAATACCATCTACATAGTGAGGGCAAGGAGCTCAATATTAAAGAGCACAATGAAATGAGTTTCCAGTATATTGAGACGTATCGCATGGATACCCATGAGACATTGTCCTGTCAAAACCCCAATGACCATTGATAGGTGAGCCTTAGTGAACACAATTTTTTCAGCAGACCTCTGCCATCCACTTTCGGCCAGAAAGATCTTGCTACCCTCTAAGACGTGGTGTCCGCCCAACGTTTGCTGAGCTGATTCGAAGCCCAGTTATGGAGGAGCAATCCACAGGTGGCCAGCGAAATCCCGAAATCCCTACAGCCATCTTTATCCGGTACAGTTGTATCGATGCGGGCTAAGAGATCCGCTTGATGGTTACCCGGGATATCACTATGGCCCGGTACCCAGATAATCTTAATTGTAAAATAATTCGATGCAATCGCAAGCGAGGTCAGGCACTCCCAGACCACCCTCGATGGCACTGTAGTTGAGCTCAAGTCCTTGATAGCCGCTTGGCTATCAGATTAGATGTTAAATTCCCTAACCGTAGTAGCACTGGAAAGCATTTCCTTCACCGCGTCCTTAATCGCAGCAATTTCCGCTTGGAATACACTGCAGTGATCAGCCAACTTAAACTTGCGGCTTACATTTAGCTCTTGACAAAAGACCCCCCACCAACCTTTCCGTTCAACTTCGACCCATCCTTGAACAAGTTAACTGGTCCCATGCCCCAGATAATTCCTCTTCCCCACTTCTCTCTCGGTGGAATAACTGGGGTGAAGGTTGTATAGGGAGCAGTTATTGGCATACAATAGTCCGTCCTGTTCGGGATAAAGTCGAAACTGGTAAGAAGGCTATAGTGCCCGAAGTCACAAAGCCAATGGGCTATGGGCTATGGGCTATCACGAAGCCTAACTAATTACCGTGCCGCGGCCGCCTTTCCCGCAATATGTACTTGATATATGTTCAGCATGACGTTCAGTACCGCGGTAGGTGTTGTTCTGAGAGCGCCCCTGATCCCGATCAGCGCCGTCCCTTGCACTGACCTTAACATTTTGGAGGCGCTCGCCGTTTCCAGTGGTTTCCACCAGACCAGCACCTCATATAGCAGAATCGGTTTGACCACCATCTCATAAAGCCAGTGTACTACTCCTAGCGAGAGTCTCCATCTCTTTCCGATAGCTCCTCTGCAGCGAGGGAGTTCTGAAATCGAGCACCTTATATTCCTTGTAAAAAGAACCAATTCCGTTTTTCCAGCCCTGCAGAACATCGCGCAGGGTGCCCGGAAATTTGCCTATGACTAGGATAGCGGAGTCATCTGCATAGGCAGCAACCACCCGACGACCATTGGCTTCCAGCTCCACAAGATGCTCGTTGACTACCACAATCCATAGCAGAGGAGTTAGGACACCCCCTGTGGCGTTCCCCTGTACACCTTCCTCACAGTTATGGCCCCTCCGCACTGCGCTGCGACAATTCTGCCGCATATAAGTTTGCTAATAAATTCAACCAGAACCGCCTCGACTCCTAAGCCCACCAGAGCTCTGTCGATTGCCACCGGTAAATCATTGTTAAAAGCCCCCTCATTGTCTCGAAAGGCACCCAGAGCAAACTCTTTGCGTTCTGGGGACCCCTGCTTGATTTAGCACCGCCTCCACGGGGATTAAGGGAACATCTCCTAAAGCGCTATGATGAGATCCGGCACCTGCTAACAAAAACCGTTTGATCCAGGCAAGCATAAGCAGACCCTTGGCCAAATCCACACAGAATCAGTAAACGCCTTTGTCAGGACGCGCCTGGTAAACCCCGTTATTAATATGCAATATCCCACCCCCACAGAAGAAGAAAGCACACTACCAAGGGAAATACGAGTCACCCTGGCCCAACTTCGTTCTGGATACTGTAACAGGTTAAACTCTTACATGTTCAGAATCAACCCCGACATACGTATTGTATGTCCTGCATGTGATGTGTCCCCACATGACAAACCATATTTTCAATTGTAATGTGGAACCTACGCCTCTAACACACATCACCCTATGGTCCGCCCCTGTTGAAACAGCCAGTTTCCTTGGACTCCCGTTAGAGGATTTTGATGACAATTTGTGACTGATCGTGCCATTGAATGGGGCGAAGCACTGTTAATACAACAGAATCAGCTATAGAGCAAGATATGCAACGACAGAAAGTGAGTTTTTCGAAAGCAGTTGGATGCATCAATACCTGGAATAAGTGGTGTGAGATCAATAATGATGCAAATCAGATATCAGATCTTACTAATATGCGGGCGAAAATTGTCAAAAAAAAAGAAAAACAAACAACCCTGGACTGCTTCTTTAAACCAGCTTTTACAAATTAATAAGCACCTAGAGACGTGCCATACGAAAGTAATATTTTCAAAATTTTTTTCATAGGATTTCTGTGTGAAAAAATTTCAAAGTGTTACTTTTCGTATGGCACGTCGATATTTACAATGTGAACAAATTAATATGCCTGTCCTGTGAAATTGAAATCAGCCATACAAATTAAATCTAATTCGGCCTGAATCTCCTTGGAGATAAATAGCGCCAAGCATTAATTATTTTTTCTTTTTAATTTTTTATGGTTAATGCGTCAAGCATAATACAAATTATCAATCAGTTAAACAAATAATTTTTTAATCTAACAAAGCAACAAATTCAAGATTGTTATGTTTATTCTAGCAAAATGAAGTTAGTGCGTATATTCTAATCTTTTTCAAAGGAAAATTTAGTTGCTTGTTTCTATATTTGTACAGTTGAATTGTGGTATTAACTTCACATAGATTAAGTGATAGGTGTAAAATATGACCGTATTTTTAACCCTTTCACACATATGAGACACTGGTGTTCCAATAATATTTCCTTATATAGAAAGAAGGCTAGCAACATTTTACTAGTTTTTTCGTTATAAGTTACTTAATCTTATCTGAATATATACATCCGAACCGATTTTCATTTAAAGTGTTAAAGTGTGCTAACAAGATTCGAAACGGAAGCTACTAACCAACGCCTACTTACAAAGTATGTAGATGACTTATTTGCCATTGTAAAAACGAAAGAAATTGAAAACGTACTCACTCAACTCAACGGCTGCAGCAGAAGCATTAAATATAAAATAGAAGTGGAGAAAGATTGTCAACTACCGTTTTTGGACACGTTAATCAACAGGAGAAACACCAAATTATATATTGACTGGTACAGAAAACCCACAGCTTCGGGAAGACTAATTAACTTTTATTGAAAACATGAAAAAGTACAATATTAAATACCGCCAAAAGCTTCATAAGACGGGTACTTACAATAACGGCAGAATGTATCACTAAAAGAATGTCACTATCATCAAAAAAACTCTAGATGAGACTCTTATGGGAAATTTGTGGGTGATTTATCGAAAAGCTATCGACGTGTTAGCAAAATATTAATGATTTTTTTATCGGAAATGTTACCAGTTTGGTACGCACGTGCTACTTATTTGTAATCGAAAAGTTATAGATTTGTTATCACAATTTTATTGCTATGTTATGGAATGTTTTTGAATATTTATCGAAAAGTTATAGATTTGCTATAACTTAAAAGTTATCGATTCGATATCGTAAAATTATCAATTACCTCGCATCGTGTTACCAATTTGTTATTGGTATTTTAAAGATTTTTTATCGAAGATTCATCGGTTTATCATGAAACAGACACCGATAAAACAACAATACAAAATCGATGACCCATCTGTAATCCGTCGATAATTCGCCGATATCAAGATGATAACTCGACAATAACAAGCCGATAACATATTGATAACTCGACGAAAATATTTCGCTATCGATAATAAGCCTATAATAAAATAATAACTGCTCGACATCGGTTGTTATGGATAAGAGCCAACAAGGCTGTTCTCAGAGAGCCCAAATTTTTTCTTTCTTGTAAAGTTTCTCTTATTGGGGCTTACCTCTAGACCCTACACGTATGTACACCTACATGTTTATACATTGAACTTTACGAGTATTTAGTACTCACGCCTTTTCGTTATATATGTCGATGTGTATGTTGCACAATAATACATACGCGAGGTAGTTTGAAATTGAAGACAGAATGGTTGGGTTAGGTGAGGTTGACCGGCCAGTAAAGAACTTACATATACTGAGTATATCCATAGTACTACCAGAATTTCCTTACTAATAAACTAATTCCGTCCTTTTGGCGAACGGTAGAAGCTTTCTAGGACCCAGATGAATAGCTGCTTCGTGCTATGGAAACTCTGCCGCCGTTACTAGCAGGAGCCCCCACCTAGCGGGCACAGGACATGAACATAAAACGTGCTCAAACGTTTCCTGCTGCATTCCGCACTTTCCACATGTACTGTTACTGCAGAGGCCCAACTTATAAGCAAGTGACGCCAGAAGGCAGTATCCAGTTAGTATGCCCATCGTAAACTTAAGTCTTCTATGGTTAGAGATGTAAGCAACATTGTCAGTCTAACGTCGTAGGATGCGCACATGATCTTATAAATTTTGCAGCCTCGCTCTTCTGTCCACGCTTTTTCGTATGCAACTGCTGTCTTATTTAGAATTTTTTAAATGGATAGGGACGTGTACTGTCGATTGATCGTGCGTTGCAACTTCTTTTGCAAACTCATCGACCTTTTCGTCTAGGCTAGCCGGTAGCCTAGTATGCTTCTTTGCATTTTGGGACACTTTTTGATGAAGTACTGTGTGAGATTATTGTATTGATCGTCGCCTGACTATTATTATACACTATGTTGAGCGACTGAAGTTTAAGCACGCTTCTTCCAGAATTTTTGCTGCTTTCTTCACAGTTAAAATCTGTCTGAAAGACACTGCAGTAATCTGGTAGGTTGTAGAATTTACTTATTTCTGGATCACAGTAAATAGCGAACCCGACACCTTCCGTTAATTTAGAGTCATCGGAAAACACGTGCATAGCAGATATGCCTTGCGCCAATCGTACGGCTCTATTGTGGTCCCAAGATGTCTTTGTCATGACGGGACCATGTAGTCCGTTCGATCTATGGGATGGTTAAAAAATTATATTCATTTTATTGTAATTTATTCCTTTCTGTAAAGAAAAACACAAGAGTTCTTTCTAGCGGTCGAACAAAATTAATTTTTATATTTAAGAATTCATGAGCTTAACACCGGCTTATAATAATTGAATTTCAATTATTATGTTTTCTAAGAGAAACTGAAAAGAAAGAAACATTTACTGGCATATTGCGATGGACCATTTCGAAAACCGCCAACGTAATCATCATCAGGCAATTTTGTAATGTTATCAAAGGTTTCACCGGGATTCGAACCGTGAATCACATGGTGAAACTGCAGTAGCCTTTAAACACTAGGCCCATCCATTCCAAATGCCACACAAATCAACGTTGGCGGTTTTCGAAATGGTCCATCGCAATATGCCAGTAAATGTTTCTTTCTTTTCAGTTTCTCTTAGAAAACATAATAATTGAAATTCAATTATTATAAGCCGGCTCATGAATTCTCAAATATAAGTATAAACTGAATACACCATTAAACAAACATACAAAATTAATTTTTGTTGTTATATTGGCCTACTGATTTGTAAGAGCGCGGGTTTGAATCGAGCTCTAGGCCTAACAATAATTATTTTGTCATTATTATTGTTTGTAATAAATTTTTTCTTAATTGAAAAAATTATTAAATTAAAATAGAAGAATGAAAAAATGTTTGTTGAACAAATTGATAATTTTTATACAAATATTTCCTAAATACTATAATACATATTTACACTAATACTTGCATGCTAAGTGTCCAACATAATATATTCAATATGCAAACTATTCACATGCATATATAGTCAGTATACAGGCCAACGAACTATTCAGATACATATACGGGATACGGGTCTGTAAAAATGCATCACATGCTTTTGTTGTTTTTTATAAGGTTGCGGTAAACGTGAGAACAATTCGCGGTGTCCGTTTTGAAATTCATCCTCTTATTATTAGGGGTGTCCACTATATGAAGCATTTCTAATGTGAAGCGTTTGTTATAATTTTTCTCTACTTCTAAAATGGTTACATTGTCAAAGTCTGGATAATGTCCTGTTTCTTGGCAGTGGGATCTTAAAGCCGTTTTGTTGTCTGAAAAACTGTTCCTTAATTTTATATTAGATCGATGTGCGGATATCCTTGTCTTTAATTTTTTTTGTAGTCCCCACATATACTTTCTCGCATACGTGGTAAGTGTTGTATTTAATCCGGCCTTGAGCTCAAAAATATAAAATAACAATTAATAGTATTTGTAAAATTGATTTTATGACAAGCGGGCGGGGCCACGCCCATTTTAAAAAATTATTTAAAATTTTTATCAAGGGTCTCAATATCAGTCCACACGTCAAATTTAAACATTCTAGGTGTATTATTTATTAAATAATCAGGTTTCTGTGTTTTCCCAAATGTTATATATCTTAAAAGTGGGCGCGGTTATCATCCGATTTCGCTCATTTTCAATACCAATATATTCTGGGTCTACATAAGCTCGTGTACCAAATTTGGTAAAGATATCTCAATATTTACTCAATTTATCGTATTAACGGACAGACGGACGGACGGACATGGTTCAATCAAATTTTTTTTCGATACTGATGATTTTGATATATGGAAGTCTATATATATCTCGATTCCTTTATACTTGTACAACCAACCGTTATCCAATCAAAGTTAATATATTCTGTGTGCAAAGCATGCTGAGTATAAAAATAGGTAGGTACTTTGTGTGAGAATTCAAAGTTTCACGTTTTTTGTGGTCTGCATGTAAAAACTATGAATGCGAATCACGTATTTCAACAATATATGACGTAAACGTAAGTATTTGATGAAATTTGAAGCTTCTAGCCGTAAAAAAGGGGTAAAATGAGAGGTTATATGGGATATATAATATTGTAACGAATTTACTGCAAATCCTCTTATTCGCAACCTTCTACTAACGTTCGGATCGGAAACTGTTGAATAAATAACTCCAATATTTAATAATGCAAAATGGCCTTTATTGAAGTACGTAATAAAAAACACTGATACTTCACAACTAATAGCTTGCTTAACTCAAACTGATTATACTGCTATTGCTCGCTAGATAGCGTCTTAAATCCAACTGATTCTCGCGCCTCTACTGTTGCTGCCTTTTATAGTGTTTGGTTTCCTCGTTGATATTTCTAGGCGGTTCTAGAATCTACTAGTTGGTTATCTGCCATAAGTTTCTCAGCTATAACTACAGATGCAAAATTGTTATAGCTTCTCTCACATGCGCGTGTATTTGCGAGCGACACTTCCACAATTATAATTGCATATCTCAGATAAGATATCTACATGTGTTTGTGCGTTGCTTCTCCGCTGCGTGTACGTACATATGTGTAGAAATAATGATTGAATTATTGATGTGCATACAGTCACTGCTTAGCATCGGCTTAGAGATGACAGTACCCCTTAGTGTTGCTAATATTCGTAACACTGCCCTTCACCTAAGTCTGATCGTCCCGATCAGACAAATCTCCCGATCTAAACGCTGTTAGCATCTCCAAATGTACCACTCTTCTACTTCGTGGTTTCCCATGGTTTGTATGCGGTAGATGGTGTCACTGATCTTCTCACAACTTTGCACGGGCCTTCCCAACTGCACCGAAATTTGGATGGAACACCTTCCGCGCAGGTGAGGGATGTATAGCAGTACCAAATCTCCCACCAAGAAACCTTCTGAATTATTGTTCTCATCGTACCTGCGTTTCATCTTACTACTCATTACCCTGGTCGCGTCCCTCACACTCTGTTGCTTTGGCCAATGAAGAACTACTTCGCAGAGCTTGATCTTGACGGATTGACTTTGTATCACCAGTATCGTCTGACATTTCACAACAGTAGTGCGCGCTGGCTTGAAACCACCCTTGCATTCTTTCTGGAAATTCGTTCCTTCGTTTTTGTGCGTCCATTGTTTTTGTCTATGCCAGTGTTTCTCTCGCAGGTACTTTTGATTTCAGTTTATTTGGACCATTCGTTCCATCAACCTCTGCCTTAACTTTCGTGGTCTTTGTCGAGTCTCTCTCCACCAGTACTCGATTACTACTGAACCCTTCGCCAAACTGAAGTTAAGTGGTTGTGCGAAAGATGTGTTTCGACCTTAGTGGTCAGTCAAAGAAAAAGTTTTGAAGTCTGATGCAACCTTGCGCGTGTTTGTCAAATTCAGTGCAAATGGGTTGCCGCGACCAACTTAACTTTGCCCACTTCCGGCCTTTTCAACTCCAACCATCAAGCAGGACACACGGCGAAGAATAGAGTAGATTTATTCCATCGCCCTACGGTAATAGCAATTTACAAGAAAATACTGTAAAGGTCGACAATATTCAGCGTAAAACATCAGAGCACGAGGCAGAGTGTCTCAGCAGCAAAGCCGGTAGAGGAGTCACAAAATTGCAGCCTCGCACTGGCAAGGCATCGAAGCGCTAAGAAGCTTGGAATATTTCCACGGCAATTTGGTGTTGAATACACATGTACGCAAGCCAGCGCGAGAAAAGAATCGACGAACCACCAAATAAAGGAGCAGAGCAGCGTGGACAGACAGTAGGCGCCGGCACAACAGTTCGATAATCGACAGCGATTCAACAACAAGAACATCAGCACACGAGAGCAGTATATACAATCAGGTATTAGTTTTAAACCAAAATTCTGCTGGGGCCATGCGTTGCTAATCAGCTCGATCACACACTTGCTACAAGCAGCACACACTAGCGCTGGCAGAAACGCTTAGTGAGCGCGCAGCACGGAGTGCTCGCGAACAGTGGCCACTCGCCCGATCAGCATAATAACAAACACACATATGTGCATAGGGAGTGTGTGGCGGTGCGCTGATCAAAGGGGGTGATTTTTGTGAGAAGGAAAAAGACAAACGCGAATCTATTCGTCAAGAGCAACAAACGCGTTTATATCCAGCGCAAGGAAGCTGGGTAGCCAAAGCAGTGGATGAACGGCAGAAAATAACGAGCGTCATTATATAATTTTAGTAATACTGTTGTTGTTGTAAGCGGGTTTATTAAATGCGACCATTGTTGCGGGCATCGGCGAGGGCAACTATTGTCATAGCGACAAACGTGAATCTGTTCATCAAAAGCAACTAAGCGGTGGCTAGTCGAAGTACTGGTAAACCAGCGCATGAAAGCTGGGATATAATCACTGATAAGCGGCACAGAATGAGAGTCTGTGAGGTAGTTTAAGAGCGTGTACAACAGTGAAAATATGCTGATTACCCTGCAAAAATCCTTGGATCATGTGGTCCACTGGAGTACTTACCATTATACTCCACTGTAATGCAGCAATGGACCAACTCATGTTTCTACACGAACATATTGTAAGCCAATCATTGCTCGTTTTTAACGATTGTAATCACTATACGATTTTTAATGTGCTGTGGGTACTCCATGGATTAAAAAATAAAATAAAAAAATAAATGTAAGGCGCAATAACCTCCGAAGAGATCTAAGGCCGAGCTTCTCTTCCAATTGCGTCGTGCTCCTCTTGATTTTCCCTACAAAATTGGCCGGACGGGACCTACATGTTTTATGCGACTCCGAACGGCATACTGCAAAGCAGATGAGTTTTCACTGAGAGCTTTTCATGGCAGAAATACACCCGGAGCGCTTGCCAACACTGCCGAGGGGCGACCCCGCTTAGAAAAATTTTCTATAATTGAAAAACATTATTTCTAAAATTTTGATGTTGCTTTGCCCGTGTGTGAAACCAGGGCATACGGTGTGATAGGCGGAGCACGCTACCATCACACCACGGTGGCCGCGTCCATGGATTACTCTGATGTATGCGGAGCTGGAGTATATGGTCCAGTCCTAGGACATCGCAATGTAAATTGGACCATATTTTTTGTATGAATTGTTGTTGATTTTGGAGCACTCGCTTGGTCCATAGCGAATACTCTATACATGCATGCATGGAGTACTCGCGATTTTTGCAGGGTAACTATTGTTGTTGTTATCTAAGAGTGTGTATGAGTGACCATGTCTGAGCGTAGGACAGAGGGTGAGTGGTGCGCTCGATATAGAAACATAGTAGTAAAGCGCAGTGAGCGCTGTATACCCGTTGCTAGTTACCAAAGGCGCCTTAGGATAATCAGCTGGTGAGGTTTTGTTTGTTTTGCTTGGGTGATGGTGCCAAGAGATTGTGTCTCGCAGTTGTCGCCCCACTCAATCCCTGTCTGATTCCCTTTATTTATACTGATACTACTATTCGTGTGCGTTCACATATTTGTATAATTCACACGGTACATTTCACATTTTCATATTCTGAGTGACTCTTAAAACGAATGGATGAACGAAATATGCGGCCGTAGTGTTATGCATGCCTGTGTAAGAGTGCGTGGATCAACGCAAGGTTATCTAGTTGAATAAAGGTCCAAAGGGTGGGACGGTCACGTATTTCGTTAATTCAAAGTGAAGAGCTAAGTGCAAGGCGTTCGAGGATGGAACGTAGGAGCATTTCATCGTAATGGTAATCATGGAGGCGCGCACCTTATTCATGCTGATAGTTGTTGGTTATCTCAGTTGGTATGCTGAATGTCGGTAAACGATTCCCTGCTCAAATGCCTTCGCTTCAGGCTTTTGTTAAGCCAAATTGGTTTAGATCAAATGTCATTTTCCTAAACCACGATATTACAATATATAATATACGTATATACATACATTGAATTTATACATATTCGTTCTCAAACGCGGAATGAAGTAAGTTTGAGTAATGCACTGATGAAAGCAATCGGGTGTAGTAGTAGAAGCAGAGAATTAGCATAGGTTGATTTAGTTGTATAAAAACATGGCTGATGCATGCCGCACAATGTGCATAGGAATGTAAGCTATTATGTGCGATGACACCTGTAAGTATGAAATTTAACCTTGTCATAGATATAAGCTATTGCTAAATAAACAATGAATTGCTAAAGATGAAGATGTAGTGTGTGGTGAATGGGGGATGTCGGGGTGATCTGTTGGTGATGGACAGACGGACATAAGGGCAGGTATTGATTATGGGGCCAGCCAGTGGAGGCCATGGCGGGCAAAGGTAGGGGGGAGTTGTGAAGGCAGATGGGCCTGCCTCGATGTATGGAGGCGAACTGCGGGGACGACGACAACGAGGTATCATGGTTGCGGTTTGCTGAGTAAGGGGGTTGTGTTTGTGGCAGCAAGGGGTACGATTCTTTTCTTATTGTTTCTGCGGTTTACCTATATGGTCCTTAAACACTATGATGATCTTAACACCCACCCCATCCGGCGAGCTAAGTCGAAAATGCAAGCGTACCCCTCAGATCATCGTGCCCTGCTTTTGCCTCTGGGGGAAAGTGAATGCGGCAACCGGGGGTAACATGGTATATCCTGGTTCTTATAACGCATAATCCTTCTCTGCATGTCGATCCTGATGTCATGGTCAACTAAGAAGTCCACTCCCAATATGACTTCATCAATAATCTCCGCTACAACGAATTGTGTAGAACGATGACCTCCACAATTAAGACTTCACATACCACTTTTCCTGGACTTGGTTATACTCGCAATGACGTGCAATGTGAATGGGTTACCGCACTTGAAACACTTCATAACTCCGGCATTGTTTTGTTGTAATCCCTTCAGTGCTTCCAAAATTGTGTCTACCAATCTGGTATTTCCACTTCCACAGCGATGAGCTTTGTATGCGGGCTTACTCAAAAGTGACGCTATTTCCTGAGTCAGTGCATGGGATACCGTTTCAGCAAATGTTGGCTTTGGGTTCGCGTGTGTAGCTCGTTTCGTTTCGTTTCGGCATCCCGTATTCCATTTATAAAGCCTTGAATTTAAACCCTCTCGGTGTATTCCACGGGTTCGTCTGCATTTGTGAGATGAGCCAATCTTTCAACATTCGACGCAAACTCCTGCAAAGTCTCATTCGCATTTTGGTAACGATTTTGCAACCCAATTTGATATATCTATTCCTATGCTCGCGTCCGTAACCTCTCTCTAGATCGCTCATCAATGTTTCAAAGTTGTTCCGTTCGTACTCTGGAATTGTCTGTAAGATTTTAGCTGCAGGCCCTTTCAATGCCACGAACAGTGCAGCAACTTATCTTCAGCATTCCAGTTGTTCACTGCTGACGTCTTGTCAAATTGAAGCTTGAATACCTCGAAAGGAACAGAGCGTCAAAAGATGGAGTTTTTACCTTCGGATTACTCGCTGGAACAGCTGGGCGATTTAGTAGTAACTGTTGCATAAGACCCTTCAACGCTTCTATCTCGGCATCAATTTTGTCCCCGAGTTGTAAAATGTTTGCATCCTGCTCTTCCAGTTTCGCAAAGAGCTGCGATGATACCTGTTCCGAAATTTTTGTCGATATTCCAGGTATACGTGCCTCTTGCGCTTCCTGTTGAGATGACATATATGTCTTCTGTTCTTCCAATTGAAATGACATTTGCGACGCCATTTCTGAAATGCGTGAGGTGTGACTCCAGCAGTGATGCCATTGTCGATGTTTGTGCAGATATTGTGCTCGTCACTGTCTGCGGTGTTTCGTTTTTTTCTTCCATTTTTGTTGTTGTTTGTCGCTATCATAATAAAAGACATACTCCTCAGCATTGATTCCTTCAAATACCATAGCTGCACTTAGTCGTCTTTGTAGCTGGGATTGATCGCCAAAAGTAGCCAATCCACGGACTTTCAACTCCTCCTTCAGTTGCTGGATCGTCAATTCACTCAACTTTGCCACGTCCAAGTTATATTCGAGAGTCTTCGGAATTTATTCAACAATTCCTCTTCTGACACCAATCATAACGAATTACTGCAAATCCTCTTATTCGCAACCTTATACTAACGTTCGTATCGCTAAACTGTTGAATAAATAACTCCAATATTTAATAATGCAAAATGGCCTTTATTAAAGTACGTCACAATAACACTGATACTTCACAACCAATAGCTTGCTTAAATCAAACTGATTATACTGCTATTGCTCACTAGATAGCGTCTTAAATCCAACTGATTCTCGCGCCTCTACTGTTGCTGCCTTTATAGTGTTTGGTTTCCTCGTTGACATTTCTAGGCGGTTCTGTTTCTAGAATCTACTAGTTGGTTATCTGCTATAAGTTTCTCAGCTATAACTACAGATGCACAATTTGTATAGCTTCTCTCACATGCGCGTGTATTTGTGAGCGACACTTCCACAATTATAATTGCATATCTCAGATAAGATATCTGCATGTGTTTTTGCCTTGCTTCTCCGCTGTGTGTATGTACATATGTGTAGACAAAATGATTGAATTATTGATGTGCATACAGTCACTGCTTAGAGATGACAGTACCCCTTAGTGTTGCTAATATTCGTAACAATATATATATCACCGTATATATGACGGTAAGCATTTGGTGTAGTTTGAAGCTTCAATCTGATAAATTGAGGAAGATATGACAATAATCCTCTTTTCTGAAAACTCGGTTGTATGGAGGATATATGCTATAGTGGTCCGATCCGACGGTTCTGACAAATATCTATCGGACACTAAATACAACTGCTCAACAAATTTTATCAAGATATCCCAAAAATGAGGGACTAGTTTGCATACAAACAGACAGAAGGACAGACGGACAGAAGGACAGACGGACATGGCTAAATCAACTCAGCTCCTTCATCCTGATTATTCGTATACTAAGGTGGGTCCTACTATTTCCTAAGAACTTACATGTTTGGGATTCGTGACGAAATTAATATACCATTTCATTTCATGAAAGTATGAAAAGATGTCCACGCTGCGGTCGCCAGCCGGATCGATGGCACACACACTCCAGCGTATTCCTACTACTAAAGCTTTCAGTGAAAACTGCATCATCCTTGCGTCAGCTCCCGTTGAATCGGCATAAAACAAATAGGTCCCGTCTGCAATCTATGTAGCGAAAATCAAAAGGCAGCAAGACGCATATTCGAAGGGAACTTCGGCCTAAATTCGATTTCCTGTGTTGCAAGAGCTACGTACTTACTAATTGGCGCTTAACGCCTCAACGTATGGCCGTCCAACAAGGCGAGCCATGGCGCTCCTTCGCATATAACATTTACAATAGACGTGGACAGAAGATTGTCAACTACGTTTTTCGGACACGTTAAGCAACCGGAGAAACACCAAATATATATTGACTGCGCTTTTCTTCTACAGAAAACCCACAGCTGGTGCTTTCTTCACTTCTTCTATAATAAATTTTATTCTTAATTGATATCTAAATTAGAATAGATGAATGAAAAAATTTTTGTTGAACAAATTGATTACACTGGACCACGAATTTCAACTTTTTCTCTTTACCAGAAACGCCGTCATTTTTGATTCTATGGTACGGTTTTTGAGATATTTGCAATTTACCGTTATTCGAAAAAACCAAAAAGGTGGCTCCCTTTAATTACGTATATCTCACGAACGGGTAAAGCAATTGCAAAAAAGTTTACAGAATCGGAAAGACGATAAACTTTTCTATGAATACATCATACATTGTTTTTGCTCAACCAGACAGTTTTCGAGATATTAGGTTATCATTTCAGATTTTTGTTTTTTTTATGAAAAAATATGAAAAAAATTGCTTTTTGCGAGGGCAACATTCCAAAACCATAACTTTTTATCCAGATATTTTTCCTTTGCGTAAAGCTCTGTTTAATTAGAAAAAAGATAAGCTATCATCGAATAAAATCGATGCAAAACAACGTAAGTTATAAGCGATCAAATAAAAATACCCAGGTTGCGCAACTTCAATGTATGCATACATACATATAATAAAGGTATAAAGTGCAAATGGGATATTATCCGGATAAACGAATAACACCATAACAATGATATTTCTTTAAACAAATCAAATAGTACTTTTAATACTCGAATTGTTTTATATTAGGTAGAGAGGTTGCATCGAAAGGAAGAGTGGTTGGGTTCGAAACCTGCTGTAGGCATGTAGTTATAAACATGTATTTCCGTCACTTATGGGTAAGTATGCAGGTAGATTTTCAAAATTATAAGACACAAAAAAATTTTTAAAGCCTACATCTAAAGCAGGTAGTATTTTCTTTTCCCGGCTTCGTATAAAAAGGAACCTTTCTGTCTAGGTAAGATTTGATTTTTTCAATTTATTCTTGTTCCGAGTATAAATATGAGTTAATGCGCCTTGAAACTTCATAACATCTGCAAGGCTCGCTGAAGATAGTTCAGTTCATAAGTCAAATTTCAAAACCGTGATTTATTAAAAAAAATAAAATGAGTAAAAGGAAGCGAGAATTTGTTTGTAATAACGATCCAGATATGTTCTGTTTCATGTGTGGCCAATATACTATCATAAGGCGACGACGAGTATTCTCAGATCATATGAAAACTTTATAAAAACCATGGACGCCGAACACTTTGTGTACATCGTGTCGAGTAGAATTGATTCAGTCGGAATCAGGACAACAAATAAAATTTGATACACCAATGATATGGAGAGAACCTACTTGCCATTCAATAGAGTGTTATATTTGTCAAACAAAAGTAGTTGGCATTGGAAGATCAAGAAGAGTAACCTATGCCAGCGTACCTACAGTGACATTACCAGTACTACATTCAACGGCAGTTGCGTTCCATTGTCAACAGTAATATCTGAGTGCGGGAAATCAAGTTGTACTGAATTTCGCATGGGAAACGAGAGAATCGTTCTGTCATAAGCACAACTTAATGATTGGATAAGAGATTTGGAACTATCCAAGGAAAAGGCCGAGATCCACGCTTCTCGTATGCAACAATTTAAAGCCTTCTATCCCGATCGTACATGCAGTAAATACAAAGGAAACCTACGAGGAAACGCAAAAACTACTCAAATTTATCAAATATGAAGAGCATGATTGGAAAATATGTTCGGATCTCAAAGTCGTTGCAATGCTATGCGCTCTACAAAGTGGCTACACCAAGCACTGCTGCTTCCTTTGCAAGAGGGATAGCCGAGCTCGTAGGGACCACTACGTCAGAAAGGATTGGCCGGAAAGAGTCGAGTTTACCGTTGGTGTGGATAACATCAAATACACCCCTCTTGTCAAGAAAGAGAAAATCATACTTCCACCCTTACACATGAAGCTCGGTCTCATTAAAAACTTAGTTAAGGCTTTTGACAAAGAAGGCGAAGCATTCGACTATATGAAAACAATTTTTCCAGATATTTCTCAAGCCAAGATAAAGGAAGGTATTTTTGTTGGAGCACAAATAAAAAAGTTGATCAACAGTAATCCATTCAAAAGACTACTCTCATCAGTTGAGGCAGCAGCGTGGGAATCCTTTGAAAAGGTCGTTGCTTCTTTTCTCGGTAGACACAAAAGCCCTAACTACGAGCAGATAGTGAACGACTTAATCAATAATTATGCGAAAATGGCTTAAAGGCTTATTAAAATTAGTTTCCCAAAATTCTATAACTTGTTTACTTAACTAATATTTTCTTTCCAGGCGTAAATATGTCCTTAAAAATTCACTTTCTGCACTCACATTTCAGCTTTTTTCTGGCAAATCTTGGCGACGAACATGGCGAAAGGTTTCATCAGAAAATGAAATTAATTGAGAATCGATATCAAGGATTCTGGGACGTCGCAATGATGGGTGATTACTGCTGGTTTCTCATAAGAGAAACCGATCCTAAACTGAATAAGCGTCAAAATAGAACACATAATTATTTCGACTACATAGTAAAATCAAATTAAGATAAAGATTGTTAGAATATAGTATAAACATAAATAAATTAAAAAAAAGTTAAAAATATGGGAAATTTCATTCATAAATTGAACTTTTAACTAAATATAAACAGAGCATAGCTAGATATTTCACTCTTCTTTATACCATACATACGTTTTGAGGTATACGTAGAAATTGCCCAACCTGGGTATTTTTATTTGATCGCTTATAACTTACGTAGTTTTGCATCGATTTTCTTCGATTGTAGCTTATCTTTTTTTTTAATTAGACAGAGCTTTACGTAAAGAAAAAACATCTGGAAAAAAAATTGTAGTTTTGGAATGCTGCCCTCGCAAAGAGTAATTTTTTTCATATTTTTTCATAAAAAAAAACAAAATCTGAAATTATAAGCTAATATCTCGAAAACTATCTGGTTGAGCAAAAAAACAATGTATTATGCATTTATAGCAAACTTTATTGTCTTTCCGATTCTGTAAACTGTTTTGCAATTGCTTCACCCGTTCGTGAGATATACGTAATTAAAGGGAGACACCTTTTTGGTTTTTTCGAATAACGGTAAATTGCAAATATCTCAAAAACGGTACCATAGAATCAAAAATGAACTCGATTTTCGAAATCAGGGGGTGGTTTTACATACGAATTTCATAACGGCGTCTCTGGTAAATTTTGGCCGTCGACCAGTGTTATTTTTATACAAATAATTCCTAATTACTATAATACATATTGTAACGAAATTGCTTGAAAATCCTCTTATTTGCAACCCTCTGCTAAGTTCGAATCACTAAACTGTTGAATAAATAACTCCAATATTGAATAATGGAAAAATGGCCTTTATTAAAGTACTTCACAATAACACTTATACTTTGCTACTCGCTGGCTTAATAACCAAACTGATTGATAACTCAAATGAAACTCTACTATTGGCCGCGAGATCGCGTGCTTAATCAAACTGATTGATAACTCAACTCAAACTGAATTACAGCGCCTCTACATCTGTCGCCTTTTATACTCTTTGGTTTCCTCGTTCGCCTCTTCTAGACGCTTCCAGAATCTACTAGTCCAGTATCTCTCAAACTTCTCAGCTATAACTACAATTGCACGATTTTATAGCTTCTCTCATACCCCATGCTTGTATGTGTGAGCGACACTTCCACAATTATAATTGCCTGCATCTAGGAGCATCCCAAATAAGATGTCTGCATATGGTTGTGCCTTGCTTCCCAACTGCGTGTACCTACATATGTGTAGAGATAATGATTGATTCGTTTATGTAGATACATAATGATTGAATTATTGATGTGAATGTTTGTAGTTTACAGTCTCTCGCGCACACATAGGCGTAAATGCATCTGCGTGTGACATCTCTCGGCTGCCTTATATATGTGTATACATGATTTGATTATTGACGTAAATACTTCTTAGCATGGCCTTAGTGATGGTATAGCTTAGTGATGCTAATATCCGTGACACTGCCCTCCACCTAAGTCTGATCGTCCCGATCAGACAAATCTGCCGATCTAACTGCCGCTAGCATCTCCAAATGTACCACTCTTCTAATCCGTGGTTTCCCAGTGGTTTGTATGCGGTAGATGGTATCACTGATCTTCTTCACAATATGAAATTGGTAATTGTTTGCCTTCATATTCTTGACTAAGAACTGCGCCACAGACATAGCCACTGGCATCTGTTCTTGTACAAAATTCTTTATTGAAATCTGGATATTGTAAAATATTTAGACTAATTAATGCTTCCATTAAATAAACAAACGCCTTTTGACATTCTTTTGTCCAATCGAAGGAAATATTATTTTTACAAAGCCCAGTTAAGTTATTCTTGAATGTTTTGCAAAATTTTGTAAAAATCTTCGGTAATAATTACAGAAAGCTACAAATCGTTTAACTCGTCGGCTGTTTTGGGAGTTGGATAATTTAGAACTATTTCAAATTTTCTTGGATCCGGTAGAATTCCTTTACTTATGCACTGATGTGCTAGATAAGTTACTTCTTGACTAAAAAGAAGCATTTATCGGGATATAGTCTTATATTATATTTTCTACAAGTTCAAAACACGTCTCGTAAATTTTTCATCATGTGATTTTCGGAACAACCTAATACTACTAAATCATCCATGTATAAAAATGCTTGTGAAGGTTTAAGGCCAGCGAATGCTAAGATCGTCATTCTTTGGGATGCATTTGGGGTTACTTTCAATCCATATAGTAATCTTTTAAAAACTTTATGTACCATGTTCTGCTGTAAATGGTGTTATATAGAAACGGTAGTCTACCAGCCAACTTTATGTCTTTCTGGAATGAGTTTAGCACCTCCAAGGTTTTCTCCAATTCGTCCTCCTTAACTATGGTGAACACATCATCTACGTATTTACTAAGTAGTCTCGCGTTTGTCACTGTTTGCAAAATCTCTTCCATGATGATGTCGGTAACAATCGGTGATGCTGGGGAGCCCATCGGAAGTCCTTTGAGTTGCGTATATATTTCTTCATATTTGAAATATCTATTTGCCGGTATGCAACACTTCACAATTTCCATAAAAAGGTGTTTTGGAATAGCCGTGCGTTCCTCTATGTATTTCCACTTGTCAGTATAGTTTATATAGCAAGTTGATATACTTGGGACTAGTGACACAAAATCAAACGATACGAGGCGTTCATCATCATAAATGTAGGAATCGTTGACCTTGTCTTTGAATTCTATTGTATTTTTATATTTTTTATATTATATTAACTTTGATTGGATAAGAGTTGGTTGTGCAGGTATAAAGGAATCGAGATAGATATAGACTTCCATATACATAACATTTTGGAAAACATAAAAAACCCGATTATTTAGTAAATAATACACCTATAATGTTGAGATTTGACGTGTGGACTGATATTGAGACTCTTGATAAAAATTTGAAAAAATTTCTTAAAAAGAGCGTGGCACCGCCCACTTGTGATAAACTCAATTTTACAAATATTATTAATCACTAGCAGGGTACCCGACGTTGTTCGGGATGCGTATTTATATTAAAGTGGCCCTTATTTTTTTTTGTATTTAGTGTATGTGTACGACAACCAATCGCACACCTACCAAAGCATCGTAGTACACACGAAAACTTTGCGCCACCTGTCAGCGAATAGATAAATCGAATTGCACCAAAAGGTTTGAGTCCCTGATTAACGCGTATAAAAGGTTTAAAATCTGAGTTAAAAGTATTTCATATTGTAGGTAAATTTATAGATTTTGGAGCAAATACATTTTGACCGATAACTCAGTTATCGATTAATTTATCGAAATATCACAAAATTCAAATGAAACCTGTGACCTTCTTCTATTGTTTGATGCCCATATTGTACGCATATTTAGAGGTTTTAGGTAACCTCATTTTAACCGATTATCGTAATATGGCAGCGTGAAATAATTTTTTTTTGGTACGCCACTGTATCTATTCATGAATTTGATTTTTAATTTATACGAAATTGAAAAAAAAACTTTGCAAAGGCATTCTTTAATATTTGTTTGGAAACTAAGTGCATTTTCCTTCGTTTTTCATCCTTAAACGTAGCTTAATTATAGCTTAAACAACTATATCTTTTTGTTTCTCACGCGATTTTAATGAAATAAGTTCAAGGTTCCCTTCTGGATTACAGGCTATCCATCTGTGAAAGTCTCATAAAAATCCATTAGTTAGTTTCCGAGATTATCGATATCATACAGACAAACAGAAAAAAGTGGTGCCGATGGAAAAATCCTTAAACGTAGCTTAATTATAGCTTAAACAACTATATCTTTTTTGTTTCACGCGATTTTAATGAAATAAGTTCAAGGTTCCCTTCTGGATTACAGGCTATCCATCTGTGAAAGTCTCATAAAAATCCATTAGTTAGTTTCCGAGATTATCGATATCATACAGACAAACAGAAAAAAGTGGTGCCGATGGATTCTACGACATTCCAAACGTCAAGTACACTCATTTTTTTAGAATCTTGGATGTACAGATACGATTTTCTAGAGATTTATTATAGTATAGGTTAATCAAAAATCGTTAAATCTATCGTAACAAAATTTGGCAGAGGTTGCCTTTACTCTAAGGAATGCTTTGCACAAAAATTAAAGAAATCGGTTAATGAGCACGCCCACTTTTATATAAACGATTTTTAAAATGGTCGTGGAAGAGTAAAATAAGCTATATCATTGCAAAAAAGAGCTTTATATCATTTCCCAAGTGGATTTAAAACAATAAATAGGAAAACTTGAAATTTAAAAAAATGTGCGTGACACAGCCCCTTTTTATGACTAAGCAATTTTCTATGTTTCGGGAAAAATTAACGGATCGTAATAAAATTGGGTACACAAATTTTCTCTATGGCAGAAAATATTTATGAAAAAATGGACGAGATCGGTTAAAGACGACGCCCACTTTTATATAAAATATTTTTAAAAGGGTCGTAGACTAGAATAATAAGCTATAACTTAGCAAAAAATTGTTTTGAATCCATGATATTTCACTTATCAAGTTTTATTGTAAGAGGAAATGGGGAGACATTTTTTTTCAAACAGGCGGTGCCACGTGTTATGTAGAAAAGTAATTTGATTGAAATGAAATGTACAACTGAAGCTCACGCTGAGTATATAATGTTCGGCTACACCCGAACTTAGACACCTTTACTTGTTTACATTAAACTTAGATTTCGTCGTCCGATTTTTTAAAATATATGTCAGATATTTACATAAATTATAGGACGGAGAGCATTTAACATAGAACAGATTGGTCTATGCAAGTAAGGCTCTTTATGGACCTTTGGTAATCCATATATACGGGGTGGGAGAGCTGTGTGTGTAGACATTTTGAGTTTTTCGTTGTTCGTTATAAGACCTAATTTGTGCAATTTATCTACCAATCCGTCCGGGATTCCGTCAGCGTCATTTCGGGACTATTAGGGGATAATTTGGGGACCTTTCCGGCATCATTTCTGGATAGTTTTATAGATCCTTTCGGGATCCCGACGGGGTCATTCCTGGATTATTTCAGGATCATTTGGGTACCTACCGGCATCATTTCTGGATGTTATTGTAATTTCGGAACTATTTCGGGATCATTTGGAGACCCCTCAGGGATCATTTCTGGATGGTTTTCGGGATTTGTCCGGGATCCCGTCGGATCATTTCGGGATATTTTGGATACCCTTTGGGACCCTTCCTGGATATTAAGGACTCGCGGAAACGTGTAGTTCAGCACACATGACTTTTAAATATGAGCTCTTATGGCCAGAATATGACGCTAGTTATTCATAATTAAATTCGCAAGTTCAATTTTAACACATAGCACAGCTTTTCGTTCTCATTTTTGATTTTCTAAATAAATCCAGTAAGAAACTGTTATAAATAAATTACACTTTCTGTAATATTTTAAACAAACTAATTACCGAAAAAGCAACATATTTAGTCTAAAAATTATCTTGGTTTCAGCTCAATGTAATTTCAATCCCTTGTTCTATGATAGTAATTCATTCCACTCCCTATAATCAATTATTTAAACTAGGAACAAAAATATCATATTACTTATTCGAAAAAACGTATGTACTATCACGAAGCGTGCCATCAGGTCGTCAGCCCATTTAAGTTTTTCTTTAATACTATATACAAAAATA